>CM023458.1:44510012-44630012 GCA_013339765.2 Haemaphysalis longicornis
GCATCGCATGTTTTGTTGTTGTCGGCAGTTTTGACGACTTTAGTCATCACCGAGAGCGCGCGCGGGCGCCTGCTGCATAGCGGATTCAATGACAGCCTTGTGTAGCTGGGCGAGCAGTTTTGGGTTATTAGGGGCAGACAGCGCATGAAAAAAGTCATTTCAAGGTGAAAGGGTGCTCCCGTTTCAAGCTACAACCTGCGTCAGAACCAACCGCACCACTGCCGACAAGCAGGGTGGACAGGTATCATCAGATACAGGTTGTGGGTCTTGACTTTGCCGAACTATGTTTTTTTAGGAGAAACAGTGCTGCTAAGGCATACATAGTGCTGTTTACAAGTGCCGTGGTTAGGGCTTTCCACTTATGCAAGTGATGCTTTGATCTGACTGCAGGACCATTTCTGATGGCTTTTCGTCGGTTTGTTTCGCGACGCAGTTTTCCAGTGTTTCCTCCAGCAATGCCCTAGCATTTCTGGCACCCAGTCGGGAGTTCAAAGAGATGTACCGACGTTTGCGCCATTTCCAGGTGCAGGACTACTGCTCCACTAATTACATTACCTGGAAATTTATTGCTGAACGCGATTCGTGCTGGGGAGACGTTTGAGGAAAGATGATTCCGTCAGTCAAAGGCTGCCTCCGAAAAACGCTTGGGAAAGCTTGCTTCACATTTGAGAAGCTCGCTACCCGACTTGCACAAATTGAGATTGTGGTGCATTCTAGGCCACTAACCTATATGCCTCTGACGCTACTGAGGCAGTGGTACTTACGCCTTTGCGTTTCCTAACTGGTACGAGGTCAAGTGGATTGCCTAGCTCCAATATTGGCGAACCATTTTCAAATCGCGCTTACACCCTCAAGCTGTGGAAGTGCATGCAGGAAAAAGTAAACATTTGTTGGAAACGCTAGCATAAAGAATACCTTTCGTCCCTTAGAAGCCCGCCCATCAGAGGAGTACAGCCTGGTAACCAGTTTAATGTTGGCGAGGTAGTTGTCATCAAGGAAGGCAAGGTGCCCATAACATTCTGGAACCTCGGAAGGATATCGAGGGACAATAATGCTAAGGCATATAAGACCGCTTTACCAGGAAGTAGAGAAGACACTAGACCAGTACTGCAGTTGTGCCCGTAGGATTTGGGTGAATGAAATTTGTCGGGCGCGGAGGATGTTTAGCTTAGCTTTAGTTTAGCTTTAGGCGGAAAATCCGCCACTGTTTGGTATGTCTCGGTGCAACGCCCCAATGGCGATTATTGAATTATGGATGATCTTGCTCTCCAGCCCCACCCTGGTGAATGAGCTGCGGTTCGTCGCATGGGGCCAGGCAGCATCAGCAATTTATCGCTCACTGCCAGCAGAGTATCACCTCTGTTTCGTGCTGATGTGCACAGAAGGCCCAAAAATAAAGTGTATTATGTCTCTCTCCAAAATGCTTTGTACATGCAAAAGGCTATGGTTACAAATATGAGTGCAAGTGCCAATGATAATGGGTACTGTAATAAACTGCTGTATACTTCAACTTACCCATGAGAATTGCTCCTTGACTCATCCTCTTGCGCAATAACAGCTCGAACGAGAAAACGACAATGACAGGGATCAAATAAAAAACACATTTAGTATGCTGATATCTAGGAAAGCACACTTTGTGCGCTGAAAATTGCTTTGTACAGGCATGCAACTACGTCTTCAAAAAACACGAAATATTTTTCCGGTTTTGGGAAAACAAATGCACTGAGGCAGATGTCAACATTTTCGCGAGCATTAACCCTCCTTTTCTGCACAAATGTAATACCCTCGTACGCAAAAAACCCAGAGAGTAACAATCAAAGCACACACACACACACACACACATACGCACGTATCCCCGTCGTCATATAGAAGACTGATTCGTCAGTCCACTGCCCATTTTCAACACTCATAAGACTTGTACCTTAGACATTACTGGATAAGTTGTTGATTTTTCAACCTGGATGCACTTCGAGAGACCTCGAAATTTCCGCGAGCATAATTTTTTTTTGTAACCTGCGTGTAATACCACGACGTCCGTAAAAAAAGAGGGCCGCAAGGTTCAAAGCACGCACCCTTTGTCACCTTACTGAATTAAGAAGGAAGAAGTCTCTATGCGCTACCAAATTTTTTGTACTCTCAAAATCTTGTTTCTTCAGAACAACTTCATCAGTTGGTAGTTATGGGAATCTAAATGCACTGTGCCGGACTTGAACATGAGCGGAAAAATTGCTCCATCTCTTGTACCGTGTTTATTACTGTCATTTGGTGAAAAAACAACGAAGGCAATAATCAATCACCAAGCCCTTAAATGTGCTGATCAAGACTGTAGCAGCCTCAAGGCATGCCAAGTTCTTTGTATACGCACACGGCCTCTGCCGGTAAAAACAGTCAAGCGGTTAGTGAGTGGAACATGAATAAGCTTAGGTAGATTTAAACAGTTGCAAGAGCATTGCTGCTTCTCTTCTCTCCACGTGTAGTACTGCCTCGTACGTGGAACAACAACATGGTAAAAACAATGCACAGGAATTTTAGGGTCATCATCGAGAAAAAGGAAGCTTTTATCAGCTGCCAACTTTTTTCTCTTTAGGCCAGTGTCTTCAAAACTGGATAAAATGTTGGTTATGGGGACTAAACAGACTGCGACAGGTTTCAATAGGTCTACGGCTACTCTCCCTCTGTCTTTCCCTCGCTTAATGTGTGTATGCATCGTACGTAAAAAACACGACGTAAGAATCAGCGCGTGAATACGTTTTGCCATGCTGATCGAGAAAGCATTACCGTCTATGATCTATGTGCTGCAAATTGTTTGTACATGCACCTATTGTATCATCCAAATGACTGGATAAGGTGGTGGCTATGAGAACATAAATACATTGCCACACATTTAAACACTTTCGCAAAGATTTCTCTTTCCCTCTCACCCACCTCTAATGCCGGTTCGCACCTAAAAATCATAGCAGTAAGAACCAAAGCACCAACACGTTCATCCTGCTTATACAGAAGGGAAAATGTTGCTTGCGGTGTGAAATTTCAAACACGCTTAACTCTTGTGTTTTAATACTGACTGCAGAAGATGATAATTATGAGAACAAACCAATGCGGTAGATTTCAATTTTTCCGCAAACATTGTTAATTTTCTTTTCCACAAGGCGAACACTGAGCGCAAAAGACAAAAGACAGTGCAAATATTACAAGCGCGAAAATTCTTCATCATGAACACATCCAGGCCCAGCACTATAGCCAGTCACAAACGCGAATACTCTGAATGCTGTGAAAGCCGAAGAACTCTTTTTGCCCTGGCTTTCGCCTTTGCGGGTATTACTAAATTGATCAACATTTTCGATCTAGCCTAGACAAGCTCGCAGAATGGCTAGGTGTCAAGACTGGCCCTCCCAATTATCATCATCATCATCACCCCCTATCTACGCCCATTGCAGGGCTAAGGCATCTCCCATTATTCTCCAATTACCCCGGTCCTTTGCTAAATGTGGCCAATTTATCCCCAAAAACTTCTTTATCTACTCTCCTAACCAACGTACTGCCGCACCCTGCAACGCTTGAATTCTCTATGAATCAACTCTGTAACCCGTAATGACCAACGGATATCTTGCCTTTCCAATACATGCCCTTCAAACGTCCATTTCTTCTTCTTAATTTCTATATTATGTACTTAACACGAATTTGTTCCCTGACCCACTCCGCTCCTTTCTTGTCCCTGAATGACACACCTATCATCTTCCGTTCCATTGCGTGTTGAGTCGTCTTCATTTTAAGATGAACCCTCTTAGTGAGCCTCAAAGTTTCTGCCCTGTATGTGATTACCGGTAAGATGCAGCTGTCATGCACTTTCTTCATAAGGGACAATGGTCGGCTGCCATTTATTATCTGAGGATGCCTGCTGAATGCACTTCAACCCCGTTCTTATCCCTCGAATTATCTCTTCCTCATGGTTGGGATCCGGGGTCACAACTTGGCCTAAGTAGATATATTCGCTTACTACTTGCACGGCCTAGCCACCAATCTCAAACCGCTCGGCTATCCCGAGGTTAGTGATCATTACTTTTGTTTTCTGGATATTAATTTTGAGGCCCCTGGTTCCACTCTGTTTGTCGAGTGCGGTAAGCATGCTTTGCAATTCCTCCCCCGAGTTACTTAACAAGGTAACGTCATGAGCAAATCTGAGGTTACTTAGCTATTCTCCATTAATCCTTACTTCCACCTTTCACCAATCTAATGTTCTGAATACTTCTTGTAAACATGCTGTGAATAACATTGGGGAGATTGTGTCTCCTTGTCTGACGCCCTTTCTTATTAGTATTTTACTGCTCTCCTTATAGAGGATGATGGTAGGTATGGTCCTATTGTTGATATCCTCTAGTATTCTTGCATAATGCTGACGTACTCCGTGATTTCGTAATGCCTGAATGCTGCTGAGGTTTCCACCGAGTCCAATGCTTGCTCATAATCCATGAAGGCAAAAAATAGGGGTTCAGCATACTCAGCGCATTTCTCTATCACCTGATTTGTCGTGTGAATATGGTCCGTTGTTGAATAGTCGTTACGGAACTATGCTTGTTCTTATATTGACTGAAATTAAAATTTGCAGAAATTCGGTTAGCGATTACTTGGTAAGCACCTTGTAGACGGCTTACACTAAGCTGATCGGCCTCTAATTTTTCATGTCCCTCATGTGACTTTTTTAATGGATTAAAATGATGTTCGCATTATTTGAAGATTCCGGTACGCTTACAGTCATTAGGCATTGCGGATACTGTTTCCCAGTTTTTCAAGTACAATTTCTCCAACCCCCTTCATGAGGTCTGCTGTTATCTGATCCTCACCAGGTGTTTTGGCCCATTTCATTTCTTTCAAATCCTTCCTTACTTCTTCGGTTGTTACAGGTGGGATGCATATCTCCTCTGAAGTACTGTCTCGTTCGGCATTATCCTGTATGTCCCGGCTACTGTACAGATCCCTATAGAACTCCTCGGCCACTGTGACTATTTTATCTCTATTTGTGATGAAATTGCGTTATTTGTCTTTAAGTGCATACATCTGATTTTTCCCCACGATAAGACGCCTATTCACTACTTTCGGGGTGCCACCGTTCTGTAAAGGCCTCTCGTCCCGATGTTCATGAACAGAAATCTTTGGAAAAAAACTTCCATTTTCTCTGCTTCCCGGTCATTTCTGCTTTAGCTTGCAATGAGTTTAGCCACAAGCAAATCGAAGCAGTGACCAGCCGGGCGAAGATCATCGATGGTTTTACGGACATTAATACTTACAACATTCGTAGCAGGCAGATGTTTGTAGCACCACACGCAGAACTCCGGAAGAAACAGGGAAGAATAGACAGGCAAATCCATACTGTCTGTTTCCTGCATACTCGAACATTAAAGCGCTTGTTCATATTTCAATTTCAAGAAACCGGTCCTCTCTGCGAAAAACTGCACTCTCCCGTAACGTTGAGGGAGTGTATATTGAGTGGGAAAACCAGCCACTAATAAATGCAGAGCATTTCAGTAACTCACGATGTCACCCGCCTTGACGTCCGTAGTCCGCACCGTCGTTGTCCCTACTATGTAAAAAAAATACTATCCGGCGCCAGGTTTCGATCCCTCGACCCTGCGGGCAGAACGCAATGTACATGGTGCTCTACCCACGGCGCCACAGAACCGACACAGAATGGGACGCTATGAACGTGCCTTATATCGTTGACTCATTCAAATTACTGGTGACGAGCGCTCTCTCGTCAGCAGTTGCCACAGTGCAACAACATTAACGTAACGCAAACTACTTAACGTCGTGCGCCCCCGGAAATGCTCTGCATTTGATCGTGCCCTTCGCGAGGGGGATGTTTGACGCTACCTCTTGCAAGACCGAGTGCAACCGCCGAGAACAAGATCCGACGAGCGGCGCGCGCGCCGTGGACTGGTGGCGCCATCTGTCAGCTGCGACGCGAACTTCCATCAAGGCAGTCAGAAAACCGAACGCGCGAAATACAAACTGGGCTTTACCAAAAGAACGCTGTTTTTTTTAATATTGGCACGTCCGAAGTATGTGCGCCTTTGTTCACACGCGACGTACTAGGCATAACTAAAGCTCCTGTATTTATAGGGCTTTAGGCATAACAGGCAGCATGACGCGGGGTGGAAAAATTTCGGGAAGGGGGTGGGGGCTCAGCCCCCGCTTCCCCCCCTCGCCTACGCCGCGTGCCTTCAGGTGACTCATCCACGTACACCCCGGTAGAGAGCTTGCGAAGAATATTTCTCTATTCATCGCCCCTACACCCACACGACTGTTCACCAGTGATGGGGGATCTTGCTGGCATAGCCCCACCCCGGGAATGAGAGCTACGCTTGTTCCCAGGGGCCAGGGGCCCAAAGCGGGATACATATCCCTGCAAAAAAAGCACCACCTACGTGAGGGTTGACTTTCACAGGAGGCCTCCGAAATAGTTTATTCTCTCTGCCGAATGCTTTGTGCCTCTAACGGCTAGTGTCTTAACATTGTGTTGAAAAAAATCATATATATTTTACCCCAAATACACTGCGGTACAATAAATGCCCGCGAGTACTTCTCGTTTCTTCTTACTGTTGTGTAATACCCGCTAGGACCCGAAATGTTGCCGGCGCCGGCAATCTGTCTTACAACGCGTCTGACACGCGCCTTCAAAATGGCTAAGTATGTAGTCGCCTATGTGAATGAAATAAGCAGTATCAGGCTTCAATATATCCGCTAGGTTTGCCCCTTTTTTTTATAACGAGGTAAAGTACTACTTTACGCCAACAACTAACTAAGAATGGGTGTTCAAATACCTGTGTTTGCGAATATTTAGACGGAAATGTCTTTGTGAGATTGAAAAAATATTAAGATTAAAATACCTTTGTGATATTGAAAGATGCTTGAAAGCTGCACATGACGTTCCTTGAAAACAGGAACGTCATGTGCCTTGAAACGACTTGAAAAAGTGGCGGTTATGGGAACATTTGTGCAGTGGCTGGCATTGCACGCTTCTGAAATCGCTGCTGCTTCATTCTTTCCCCGGATTTATTCCTCCTTGTACGAGAAAGTTACCAAAAGTATGAATTGATGTACAAATACATTTCATGGTGGTGACTAAGAAGAAAAAGCCACAGCGCTGCCAATCCGTTCGTAGACAGACGGGGCGTGTTTTCAGAATGAACTCGATTAGTGGGTGGTTAGGGATTACCTACACTGTGGCTGGTTTCATTTCCATGAGCATTGTTCCTTCTCTGCTCGCTGCGGGGAACGGCGCCATTCACTAGAAAAAACTAACTCAATATCCTAAGTGCCAACTGTTTTTATTGTGCTGATTGAGACTCGAGGGAAGCAGAAATTTTTCTGTGTCTCGTAATGGCACTCACATGCTCACACAGCCAAAAGTGATGACGTGAATTGAACTATGCTGTTAGTTACAATGAAGGGCTCCGGTGAATCATCAGTCACTTTGAAGCAGTACCCTCTCTATGTATCACTCATAACGTTTTCTTCGCACGACATAACGCACTGCAAGAAAGCCACGTTCTTCAGGGACGGGTGAAGTTTTAGGGGTAAAGTGAATAAATAACGCTTCCTGTGGTCGGGATTGAACCTTGATACCTCGTGTTATAAAAAACGATGTCTATCCCATTGCGCCATTTAAACGCAGTTGAAGCAGTTTGAATTTGAGAGAGGTGCTGGGGCGGGAAAATGAGGGGGGTAATTAAGCACCAGCTCATCTAAAGACTACAATGCTCAACGTGAAACTTTATTCTTGCGAAATTGCGACGTTTGGAATGGTTGCCGTATTACGTTTTACTGAAATTAAAAGCCCAAACTGCGTGCGAGCAATAGCGACAGCAAAGTGACTCATCAGCATCTGCGGCAGCATATGCGAATCAAAATCTAGAATCAAACGGCTGCGAACGCAATCCCTTTCGGGAAATCTTTACTTTCAAGCATCACCGTAGTCGACATACGGACGGGGAATAATTGGTACAATGGGGAACTGAGCACCTGTTTACTTTCAAAATGTGTAAAATATACCAGTCCGTTGTCACAATACAGAAGTTTGTATGTGCCACAGCTGCCACTGCGAGATAATTACAAAGCTTTTATTTGATGGCATGCAACAAATTTTTACACCAACGCCTAACCACCCACAGAAGTATGTGGAGTGTTCTTTGGAATTTGAATGTAGCATAGCGATATTTTTGTCTCCTGTAAGCATATAATCATAGGGTTTTCATTTTAATATGTTTTGTATCTATCGTGAAATATTTAGTTAACCTCCTGAAATGCTTGTAATTATGTGTATACCCTTTGTTGGCTCCTGAGAAAGGGTGGGGAATTGTATTGTGTTTCATTTTAACCCTCGGTCTTTGGATTTGGTAACATTAGGAAGCGGGTTTTTGGTGCTCAAGAGATTTGCACCTTCCTCTGACAAGAGCAAGAGCCCGGCGTCACACCCGTATCTTGGAGCTAAGCAAATTTGTGATAGATCATCAACATCAATAGATGCACCTTCATAATAGCTTTGTGTGCTGATAATGTTCGCAATAGGTGGGCAGAACTGCGCAGTATGGCGGAATATGGACATAGGATTATTTGTTTCGATAGAGTCTTAGCCACCATTACCCCACTAGAGTAAGTCTGCTGCTTATGTCTGGCAGCATGACCAAGCCTCTATTTACGAAAACATTTATTTATTTATTTGTTATTTATTTATTTATTTACAGATATTGCTGTCTCGATACCCGAGACATAGTATGAGTTGGTACATCAGGGACAAGAAAAGAACATACATTAGGCAACACCAAAAGTGACATACAAAGCTTTTAAAACATATTACAAAATATAATGAGGCCGTTCTTTCAAAAACATTTCAATTGGTTTTTCGCGCAGGGAACCATCTAGGTTGTTCCAAATCTCAACAACGGCTGGAAAAAAAGAATGCGCAAAGCAATTTACAAATGGCTGGAAGGGAACAATGTTGAGTGGGTGAGATCGGCGCGTGGCTCGTCGTACTGAATGACAAAATGTAATCGGCGCCACAATGCATCTGCGGCCGTGTACAATCTTAAGAAGCAGAGTGATACGATCAAGTGTGCTTCAAAAAGCGATGGTTCTAACGACAATAACCATGCGTGGGATAAGGAAGAAAAAGTGCGGTCATACCGGCCGAAAATGAACCGTATTGCTTTTTTTCTGTATGCCTTCGAGCATTTTTATGTAAAGTGCACCATAGGGTGAATATACCGCTGAGGCGTACTCTAGCAATGGTCGGACGAGCGATTTATACGCGGTTAATTTGCAGTCTTTGGTAGAGGGTTTTATTGTTCGTTTTACATATCCCAGTTTTCTAAGTGCCCTTTGGCAAATTGTTTCGATGTGACGGTGCCACTTTACGTTTTCACTGTAGGCAACACCAAGATATCTGAATGTATTGACAGAGTTTAGTTAGTGCCCATTGTAACTATAACTAAACCTTAACGGCTGTTTTTATTGGTAAATGTCATTTGAAAATTTTTTGGTAAAAAAATGCTCGTTTGCCGCGTGCTACTCCACCCGCAAAAGGACGAAAATACTTTGTTCAGGACATCTTGGTCATAATCGTTATTAACGCTACTATAAAGAACGCAGTCGTCAGTGTACAATCGCAGCTTCTCTGGTGTGTCCCTAATGACCTCTGTGGGACATAATATTGCATATACTGAACAATAGGGGCCCAAGTACCGAGCCCTGCGGTACTCCGGAAGTGACTGCACACGAAGATGAATGCGCATGCTCAAAAGTAACAAATTGTGACCTCAAACATAGCCAATCAGCTATCCAGCCTAATATTTTGTCATCGTTAATAATATTTCACAGTCTAAAAGAAACTTTTCTGTGACACACCACATCGATTGATTGATTGTAGGGTTTAACGCGCCGACGCAACGCAGGTGATGAGGCGCGCCGTAGTGGAGGGCTCCGGATTAATTTTGACCACCTGGGGATCTTTATCATGCGCCGAAATCTCGTACACACGGGCGTTTTTGCTTTTCGCCTCCATCAGAAAAGCGGCCACCGCGGCCGGGAATCGAACCCGCAACCTCGTGCTCGGCAGCGCAACGCCTTAGCCACTGAGCCACCGCGGAGGGTGACACACCACATCAAATGCTTTGCTATATTCTATGATTATGGCGTCGACCTGACTTCCAGTATTAAGAGGCGAAGAGATGTCATTAGGTAATTCAATAAGCTGTGTAGTTGTAGAACAATGAGAGCAAAAACCATGCTGATTACGCGACAGAACGCTGCTATCAGCGAGGTGCTTAAGTACATGTTTATAAATTATGTCCTCTAAAAGCATGCAACATGTACACGCTAATGAAATAGGTCTGTAGTTAGAAATGCGTTGCTTATTTCCCAATTTAAACAAAGGAATTACTTTGGTGATTTTCCAAAAGTTCGGCACAGTACATGTCTCTAACAATTTAGCAAATATTATTGATGAATAACGCGCATTCCATTCTGCATAAAACTTCAAAAATATGTTTGGTATGACATGAGGCTTGGCACCTTTAGTAGTGTCGATATTCAACAGAAGGTTAAGAACGCCAGTGTAACTGATTTTAATTACTGAAAACGAACTTATTTTCTGGCTGCTACAAATGTCAGGGGTCGTTGCATTGTCATATCCAAATACAGTTTGGAAATACTTTTTAGACGCTTCAGAAATTGTGGAACAATCGGAGGAGGATACCTCATCTATCGCGAAAGTTGACGGACAGGCAGTAGTAGGATAGATAGTTTCACAAAATTTTATGGGATTATTTTTCACAAAACAGCTTAACGTGGTATTAAAGTAAAAGTTTCTCGCATCACTCAATTTAGCCTTTAGTTTAAATTTCAGCCGGTTAATTTCGGACTCCCCATCATGATTGTGAGACCTCCGTCGCTTTCGCAGTCGCTTAATTCGTCGTTTAGGCTGTATAATTGGCCCGCATACCCAGGCGGTTTGGCAAGAAGTTTATGCCCTTGTGAGGAAGAAACTGCGCTAGACATTCATTACTATAACGTAAAATTTGTTAGTCAACGTATCAATACTGCAGTGGTCACTACAAAATACGAAATCGTCAAAGCGTGATGCAAATATATCAAAAACAGAAGTGTCGTCTGCGCATTCAAAATTCAGCACAGTCTTAAACGTTGGTCGTACTGGCTTACAAGCAACATTTAAATCAACTATAACAGCCCTATGGTCGGAAATTCCTTCGACAACCCTGCACTAATATTCATTCGTAATAAATTCATGGTTGGAAAAAACGAGGTCTAGTATAAAATCCTCGCGCGTAGGCTAATCAACCAGCTTCGATAGATCGAAAGCTAGTCACATATTATTTAACGGATCAGAAATTATTCTGTCATTGCCAGTTGATGTTAACAACTTCCAATCTGTAGAGTGGGCATTGAAGTCTCCGGTAAATACGAGTTTAGAACCGTCCAGCTTATGTCCAACAATATAGTCACTGACAGTTAAAAAAACGTCTCAGGTAGAGTTAGGGGGACGGTAGACAGCACCAACAATAATAGCGAGACCATCAAGCATTATTTTTTACCATATAGATTCAGTATTTGGGAGTTCTGGTCGTAATGACAATTCAATACAACCATCTGGGGCTGGCTGTTTGCGGGAGAGAGTTTTTACCAGTGTCCTTTTACACAGGCTGTAGAAAGCAAACAATACGCCGGTCACTCAACTTTTTAGAGTTTTATCTCTCCCGATCACTACTCCTAATTCCGTTTTCTATACATTGTAGCGTTCCTAAAGTGGTTGTTTGTAATTTACCATCCCAAAACAGTGGTTTACAATATTGCACTGCCACCTACAATTCAGTGTGCGGGCACCCAATATAATTACCCGGAAGCTGTATTTCGGCAATAATACTGCATGTTTGTGGTTAGATATTTCAACTGTCTTCTGTCACTCAGGCTTTAAAAATTCAACACTTTGCTGCTATTTCATGAAAGTGTTGTTTTAGCACAGTACGCACCCGGGACACAACGCTTGTAAGCTCTCACCTCTAGTTCATACACCTAATTCAGTTTTACACACTGAAAAGTTTTTGAAGTATTCGCGGATTATTCGAACAAGTCGTAGAAGATATTTCCAGTACCACCTTCTTCGATAGGTGTCAGTGGACAGAACCAAATCATGTTGAACGTGTGGTTTCTGATTGCGCCTAGCATGACGGCGGTGTCTCAGCACTACGAGAAATGTTATTGCAAATAAGGATATAAAACAAACTTCTATGTTTTATCGGCGCTTTCGCTAGCTAAGAATTTGTTTGTTACAATGTTCAAACCTCGGACGTCTACTCCATGCGCGTCCCTAAACACTTCTTCGGAGATATTTGTATTCAAGTGTTACCATTTTTAATCGCGCTTTGGTTAAATACACGGTGCGTTTCTATACTTTACATAACTTACATAAGTGCCACTCACGCCACCTGTGGCTGTGGATCGCATTGTCGCCTCTAGAGCGTCCACCTTAGAAAAAACTGGTAACAATGTCGTTCTCATCAGTAATTTTAATGCGCAAAAATTGCTGTGGGCGGTGATATGGTTGCCAGACTAGGGCAGCTGTTGGCGTAGACATTTATTAGCTCCCGAAATCACGACTTTTGAATTAACCGAATTTGGGGTCGACGTTCTCTACAGAACACTCATACACGTGAATCGGCGTCACGTCGACTAAGGGTTTGTGCTCTCTTGGCGTTTTGGAGAATTCAGTATCCTGGTACATGTTATTTCAGTCTTTTTATTCATTTTGTTGTGGAAGCTCTCCCAGGTGAGCGAAAAAAATCGCTTGCTACAGCTAATGAGTGTTGCGTAGCCAAAAAACTACCCCAGAATCCATGGTTTTAGACATAATATGGCAATGCATTCTCACTTCCGGAAAGTTTTCAAAACTTCTTTCCAATGTTTTACGGAAAACTCCTTTCACTAAGCTAAAACACAGACCGGCTAACATGACGTCTTGTGAGTCTTGCTGCCACGGATATTCGGTGCTTGAAACAAACCTTTTATACACGCGGCATGGGAACCAGACGCACCCATTTGCTGTAACCATGCGCAGTTCAATTTTACATAACGCGATTACAATTACGCTTAAAAGGGTTCAACGTTAAAATAGTTGGATACTCTTTATCACAAAAGCAGCGGGCAAACTTTGCCAGGCGACAGCACACCAAAAGGCACAACAAGGCCTGCCTCAGAACTTGGGGTATAAAAAACATATCAACAGTATATATACCTAACTAGTAAAATCAACTTGGTGGAAAACAAAAGTGATCAAAAAACAGGGACGAAGGAAGACGCTGACAGCACGGTGCTTATCTTGGTGGAAAACAAAAGCGCCCAGAAAAAAGGGACGAAGGAAGTCGTAGAGAGCACGTCTTCCTTCGTCTCTGTTTTTTGAGCGCTTTTGTTTTCCATCAAGATGAACACATACCAACTAGCCCAAGTCTCCGTTCTTCAGTAGTAAAATCAAGACACCATACTTACATCAATGCTTTTGCGCACTCGGCCTCCCATACAGAGAACAAACAGGACAATTTTCGAAGCACTAAAAGTAGAAAAACAAAAGAAAACATACGGCGCCCCCAATGCCCACCCTCGACCTCTACCAATATTCCTAGTTGCATGCTCTAAACCAGCACTTCAAATTCCCTGCTCTGAACCAGCTCTTCAGATTCCCTTACCGCACATAAGTATGCAAAGAATGGCTCAGCAAGGCAATAACTGCTGGATAATGCCTCCCGTACAGGCTTTGAAGTATAGAGTGCTTTAACATTTTCTTTTATATGTTGGCTTTTTTTTGCAATGCAAAATGACGGTCGAACAAAGTGTGACACTGGGGATGACTGGCTAAGGTAACGTTCCTCTTTTTAGTCAAATATTTCCTCAGCCTGGTGTTTCCGCAATGCCCTGTTTGACCTATGCATAATTTTTCACATAAAAGCGTGATAAAATATACTACTCAGGTCACACAGATGTTCTTTTCTTTGTTATCAAGATTAGTGCAGTGCGCCTTGTGATGCATGTTTTGTCCAATATTTAGTTTTTTGTACATTTTTTCAACTACTGGTCAATTTTACCTGATTTAGGAAATTCTTAAAACTCCCAGCTCACAGCAGAACTTGACCACAAGGGAAGGCCTTACGACTCTGTAATTAGATGGCCACGTTCGGAAAAATATGAGGAGGAATTTGTTTACGGTGAAATCGGCAACGCCGATTGCATTGTATACGATACGGCTTCGTCAATGCTAGAGAAGGTAAGTTGCTATCGATTTTTTGTCTAATGTGTTAATGAACGCGAAGCTTATGTTTCTACAAGGTGCAGTAACTATATTCTTTTTATTGTAAAAGTGTGAAATGCCTATCAAGAGAATATAATTAATGTCGACATGTGTCCTTGGCTTTATTTCTGGTTAAATACCACAAGAAATATTGGCTGCCTATCTGCTCCTTGCGTTGCAAATGTCGACAAAAGACGACAGCCCTTCGTGCACATTTGCCAAGTAAATGCCTCTCTCCGCTTTCCCGCTCACCTCTCATGCTCTTTCTCCTCCGTCGCACTCCTCCCAAGGTATACACGCGAGAGGTTTCCTCCAGTCAATTTAACTTTACCACTATCCACACCTCTATGGCGGCTGCCTCGATGCCAGCGCTGCCATACGGCAGAGAGGAGCATGAATTGAGGCGGCCCACTTCAACGTTTATATAACCACGTTACCCTACCCCACGTGCGTTTCAAGCAGAACGTAAAACCTGTCTAATTTTACATTTCATAACTGTTCTCGCTTGGTTTACCAAAATACCGCCAATACTTTAGTGGCGCAGGAACCAGCAGCGACTGAGGGAAGTTCTTTCTTTAGTGGATGTAGTATTGCATTTCGCCAATATCTAGCATCTATAAACTAATATTTTAAGGAACACTACAAATATCACCTATGTATTGACGTTTTGCCTTATGTTTTTCGTACTGTCTTGTCCTGGTTCAACAATGTGGACAAGTGTTATATCGAACAAGCAGCGCAAAAGGAACGAGACGAGGAAAGATTGAACGACGACACAGCGCTGGAAGTATGAAAATTGACCTAAAAGCGTAAGGGTTCCGTCTAGTTGGTAATTCATTGTCAACACAGCGCGATAAAGACCGCTTGTTTGTAGTCTTCGTTCGTCCCTGGTCTTTGTCGCGCAGTGTTGACAATGAAAATTGACACCGGAGCTTTGTTTCACTTTGGCCAGATGTCTAAGTCAAGTCACAGACACATAGACTTACAGACATACAGAGGGACCAAAAATTCAGCATTTACGTAGCTTTAAAATGCAAGGAATATGTAAAGCCTCTGTCTATACATAAAACACAAAGTTTATTTAGCCCTCGGCCATCAGCATGTTGAGCAAGGGCGTGGTCTAATTGAAGCAAACGTATTAGGGTCCTACTATTATCCATCAAAAAATATCACTTAATGCTATTTTTTGTCCATTTTCGTAACGCAATATCGAAGAAAGTACGATTTGTTCGAAGCAGCTGAAAAAAGAAACCAATAACCCTTCCTGCGCTCCACTTGTCTACACCAACTAGAACACAACTTAGAGCGTGTGTAGTTACAAACTTAAAGAAGCAATATATATTTTTAGTGTAATCGTTTTATGCGCCCTAACGCGAAGCTCCTATTCTGTCATTTACTAAGATGCAGATTCGATGTGGAACTTTGTGTAAACATGTTTATATGACGATGAATATTAAGCTATTCTAACGGGTTGGGCAAGATGCGTCTTTTTTTAAAGCAGACACGGAAGGAGCAGAGTTAATAATTTTAGGTGTTTTGGGGAAGAAGCTTCACAGGCAAACTACAAAACGTCATGTACAAGTTTTTCAAAGGCTTTCTCAACAAGTCGCTGTACAACAATTTTTTAATGAGCTATTCTCAGCTAGGAATTCAAGCAACACAATTTTTCACATGGAGCAGTAATAAACAGGAAAATTTGTGAAGTCAAGTATTCGTCAACGCGCTGAAAATCTTTTCCTCTTCAAAAGTAACGCCAACAGGGCTAGTTCATCGTGCTTCATTTTACAGTGCTGCATACAGTTCAAAAAGAAACGCCTACAATATGTATTTACGGCATTTTCTTGTGAATATTCGGTTCTGTATTTTCCAACATTGTTCCAGAAGCTGCACGTTCACTGAGCCACTCAACTTTTGAATTGAGTGAACAAATTGTCCCAACGAACATGCAGACTCCGGTGCTACCTGAGCCTAAAGTGTAATTACATACGTACGTGCTCCAACGTACGTGCTCCAACGTACGTGCTTTTATACGTACGTGCTCCAACATCCCATTCTTCTCCGGATTGTCATTAAATATAGGCCAATAAATGTTACAAAATATTTTTTCTGCTAGTGGGCACCCTTAAAAAAAAACTTGCACAAATTGCCCTATGGGACCAATTTCCATGCTACTAAAGGGCCTGCTAAATACTGCCATATAACAAACCACCCTCCGATGAATGACCCGTAGACCCTGAAGCACCTTTCGCTCACTCATTCAATGTTGTCCTGTCGAATAATAGAGGAGGACCATCGGAATTCTGATGATTATCGGTTTTTATGGCGCAAGGCCGACTACTTGCAAAGAGCGCCAAAAACAAGGTAATTTAGGAGATTGGTTTCAAAGTAAATACTAGAGCATTGTAGGTAAAATATGCGTCAAATAAAAGGCAATAAATAAATTAAATTAAAAGCAATAAAATGAATTAAAGGCAATAAGGATGTCTGGTGTAAAGGGCCAGGTAATCAGTGTGCATGATCGGAGATAAGGTGTAAAAATTTGAAGTAGTTAAGAAATTGAAAGATGCGCTTGTTAGAAATCACGTGAACATCACCTCAAAAGTACGAGGGGTGCAAAAGAATGTTTTCTATGTTTTAACTGTGGAAAGAGCTTATGTCGTATTGTGTTGAGTGCCTTGCATGGTGTTAGCATGCGAATCACGGATAAGTGATCTTCACACCAGCTGCACTGGGGTCTTGGAATTCCAGTGAGCACGTGTGAGTGTGTTGCATGTGTATGTCTTATCCGCAACCTGCGTAAAGCAACCTCAGTGAATCTGTCATGTGAAGCAATAGTGTAATATCCCAAGGGTGGTTTTATTACGTGTAGTCTCTTTTCTGCCTGTTCGTTCCACGGTGCTTGCCATTTTTTTTCGAAAGGGTTGTCGAATTTGTGGCTTAAGATCACTGTGTGGTAGCATTGTTATGTCTACTATGTTCCTGAGTGCGGAAGCAGCGGCCCTCATCAGCAGCCTCATTTCCAGTGATCCCATCGTGGCCTGGAACCCGGAACAAGGCCAAAATAGGTTTTGGGCATACATAGACATCATAGTGTTGAGAAGCATATCGACCAATCCGTTTTTGCATGGCATGTCTGATTACAATGCGCGCACAACGATCAAAGAATCCGTTAGGTGATAGACTTTGGAGTTCTCCATCGGAGTTTACATTCACTAGACGTGACAACAGTATTAATGGCTCTCTTTACCGGTGTACGGAGCGTTCTTTGGAAATAATTCATGTAGGGCCCTTCCTAGTAGGAAACTTTGTATGACGCGCGGTGACGTTTATCGTAAAGGGTATTTGCTGATTAGGCAACTATTTATTTAGCAAAACATTTTCTTTTTATATACAGGCTCATATCTTGACAAATTTGGGGTAATATTTTGGGCATGTAACGCGTATTTTTATTACAATAAAAAAACATTCCTGGTACGAGTCGAAATGGTTGTATTGTGGCGCCCACCAGGCAGAATGGTTTAGATGGGGACGAAACGATTTGAATGTGGCTGGCCATTTGTATCCTCTTCCGCTATCGTACCTGGACTCACAGTTCGGTGCTGGCCTACGACTGTACGCACGCCTGACGGATAGGGTTTGGTTTGGATGTAAGGTCTGGGTATTTCTGGCATTCGCGTACCAGGTGTTAGGAAGAGTGTTTTTTGAGACAGAGTGCATTTCGGGATACATTTTTTTGTTTTGTATATTTTTTTGCGTTTGTTTTATATTTTCTATTTATTTATTTATTTATTTAATATTTATTTATCTTTTATTTATTCATTTAATGATTTCGTCAGTTTCTTAGTTTGGCCCAAGCAGGAGGGGCGATACAGAGTATATCTCATAGGCAAATTCTAAAAACATAAATGTAGCCAAACGTATGGCAAACAACATGTAAAATATGGAAAGAACAAGACATAAAAACAGTTACGTTTACGCATCAAGCACCCGTAATAAATAATTACACAACCTATGGCATGAGTACGCTGTAATCAATACAAAGGCAAGTTCTTTAAATCCGTTATCGTCTGTGCAGAGAAAAAATATCCAAAAGGCTAGTTCAGGCAATACAACGTGCGACAGACTTTTTATGTCGGCGTTTTGTTAAGCGTTTTACCGAAGTTTGTACGAATGGCTCAGGGTCCACTGAATTCCTCAGCATCCCTTCAGATTACACGGGATTTAGAAACATTGGTAAGATGATTGTTTGTCCTATTTGAGGATTTAAAAGCAAAGTGCGATAATTAAATTTGTGTGAGAGTCACTAGCGTCATGCTTAGAAGTTATGAAATATATAGCTGTCCACAGAATCCTTTACAATGCGTGAATATTTAATTTAGTATGAGGGGCCCACAGTGTGCATGCACATTCAAGCAGGAATGTGGTGATGCAAGTATAAGCTAGAAGTTTAGTATTTCACGGAGCACCTTCTGGTTTGCACCGGAGAAGGCAAAGCTCAAGAAGTGCTGATGCACATATGCTGAACACATGGTTATCCGAAGGGAGAGTAATTCTCAGTGTGGCCCCAAGGTATTTGTATTCAAGTACTGGTATTGTATTCAAGTACTTGAATAAAAGGCCGTGATAGATGAGTATACGTGAAGCTCATGCGTTTACGTTGGTTGGTTATCTTCATCAATGCAGTTTTGTGACTATTTATTTTCTTATACTGCGTATCAAAACTTGACAGAATATTAGCACAGTAATCGCTAAACATTTAAAACTTAAATTCGTGTTTTACTACGACAGCGATGTCATTAATACAAACTAGAAACAACCAAGGCCCAACACACTTTTCTGAGGAACACCTGAGCATACTGGTAGACAGGTGGAAGTTTTCAAAACAATGCTTGTAGTAGGATGTTATGAAGGTACGAAATATTCTGCAGTGGCCGGGAGTCGTGAATTTTTAGGGAAAAGTTTGGAACCGTAAATTCGTTTTTCGGCGCTCGTTCGTTTAACGGGCGAGTATTTCGGCGTATGTTTGCTGTTCAGTTGGCTTAACAGTTGCTCCAGATGGGGGTTCCAGTCTCTCGTGAGAAACGTAACAGTCTGAATGAGCGTGGGCAGTGGCATGTGGAGGGGCATTTCATAGGTGAATACAATATTTGTTAAGTGCATTCAAGTACACAGCTTCACGATCCCACGCTTTCCCGTTTTGAAATGGGCGGAAATCTTGTATTCACCTATGCAAGCCAGCCTTCTTGTAGAGGCGGCTCGGTTGACTGTCGCTGGCTATCCGCTACAGTAAAAAACGTCGGTAGCTGGGAATGTTCTAAACCGGGTGAGGCATGAACGACACAGGCAAGATGCCCGAAAAGAGAGAGATAAGAGAAAAATCCCTACAATCCAATACATTCACACGCTTTCGCATAATCCGAAGATTAGAAAACGCGATAACGTCAACGTGCTATTTTCAGCTCCTAAGAAGTTATAGAAGCTTTACAACAGAGTTAATAAAATCACGTCAATTCTGATTGATACGTGTAGCACCAAAAATCGCACGCCGCTCGTGCTTGCTCGGCTGCCTTTCCACTCTGTGAAAAAAAATGACCTGCAAAGCTGGATGCAGTTCACGGAGCGCACGAGAGAAAACAGATTTATTGTAATTCGCGATGGAGCATACTTTCTAGCTATTTATCTAAAGGAATCTGTGAAGAATGCAAGCTTTGTTCTTGCAGATAAACCTGGAACTGCCAGTGTTCCTCCCGCGTAATTCAGAAATGACTGGGTTAATTTCATTTTCAGTAATAACAGCTTCATCGTATTAGCTTTCAAGAAGAATTTCTTCTTCGTGACAAACCATGTCGACCTCGTAAAACTTTCTTAATATATGTTCAACTGTTTCTTCGGTTGATTTTGTTTTTCTTCCACTTTCTTTTTCCAAATTTGAAATGATGATTGTTTGCTTTACTGTTCCTCTCACTAATTTATACGGTAATGTGGATGGATTTTAATGAACTTGTGAACAAAGTTGTTCCCATCTTTTTCTTTTTGCTGTGGCTAACTTATCATTGTAAGCTTTGTGTCATTATAGTACTCGCGCTTATATTGTTCCCTGATTTCCCCTCGCGATTTTTCATACCTCTTTCTTAGTGCTCCTGGATGGCCTACGAGCCACGTTTGTAAAATGTCTATATAATAACCAAAAATTATTTTTTGTTGATCTTTTATTGCATGTGTCAAAACAGGATAAATTCTATCATGGTGGAAGAAATCAAATGTAATCCTAATACCAAAATCAGGACATAACCAAAGAGCCAACAAATATAGACCCACAGCAGTCAACTCTACAGTAGGAAAAGTACATGAAAAAATATTTAGAGTCAGAATAAATTACTTCTTAACCAAGAAAAAACTCCATAGTACAAAACAATTCGGATTTACCCATAACACGCCAGAAACCGCCGCCTTAAAGGAGGTAAAAAAGAAAATTGATCAAGCAAGATTAGATAAAGCGGTATGTGTGGTCATTTCTTTAGACATAAAGAACGCATTTAGCTGTATAAAATCATCAGTCATTGTAAACTTTATAAAAAAATCAATGTGTCTGAGAAATCTGATCATTTCGATTCATAATTGAAAAAAAAAAAGAAAAATTACCTTAACATGAAGAAATCAAAAATTCAACTTTATCTTAAGTCAGGCTCTCCGCAGGTGTCACCTCTAGGTCCATTACTCCGGAACATACCTATTTTGGGTCTCCTAAACCGCAAATTTCCTTGCGATGTATATATTCAGGCTTTTCCCGACGACATAACCTTAGTAATAAGAGGCAATTCAAGAGATAATATTGAACAAAAAAGCAACCGAAGCGTTTAAAATAGTACAAAACTGGGGAATAGGCCAAGAACTTACATTTAATAAAACAAAATCAAAATTCACTGTAATAGGTGACAAGTTCATTGACAGACGTCCCATTGTCACACTAGGAAACAAAAATCTTAAATTCTGAAAAGAAATTAAAATATTAGGCGTCTATATTGTCACGTAGCCAAGGACGAAGCAGTTGTTTGGAAAAGAACAAGTTTATTGGAGCGAACTTGTGCTCCCCTAACAACTGAAAAGAATACAGAGGCGGCGAAGCAGTGGTCAACAAAGTGACGTACGTGCGTCGGCGAGCGTCGCAGAATCGAATGCCCCGGCGTCCGCACTGCAGGCTTTTTATCTTTTGGCGCGCGTGGTTCTCGAAACGTCGATTCGCATCAAGAACATAGTAGATCCAAGAAGATTATTCTGGGCTGTTCACGTTAGATCGGAATGCTCTCCCTATCACAACAGATAACACATGAGGAACAGAAAGAAAGAAAGAATGAATGGAACACGCGCTTCCCGTGGCGCAGAGATAACACAGACCGGCGCAACCGGGCGGTAAAAGCAAAACACAAATAAACAAACCCAATGTATGGTTCGCGGCATTACCCCCCCTCTAAGAGTGCATCGACCCGATGCTAACATAAGCGACAGTCCGAAAAAATGAAAATAAAAGTTCGTCATCGTCCGTAGAAAGGTTTTAAGCGAACCACGTGGACGACTTCGGGTCGCGTGCGTCGTCGTGATGTGCCGGAATCACCACTGGGGATCACTTCGTAGGTTAATTGTCCAACACGTCTTAGAATCTGGTAGGGTCCGAAGTACCGTCGCAGGAGCTTTCTCACTGAGTCCGCGTCGTCGAATGGGAGTCCCAAACCCACACACGATCCCCTGGTTGGTACGCGGCGTCTCGGCGTCGGAGGTTGTAGCGGCCCGCATCCACCAGCTGCTGGTCCGTTATACGAACTCGAGCGAGCTGGCGGGCCTCCTCCGCACGTTGAAGATATCCGTGGACGTCGGCGTTGAGGTCGTCGTCATCTACGTGCGGAAGCATGGCGTCGAGCATCGTAGTCGGCCTTCTACCGTAGACAAGCTCGAACGGCGTCAGCTGCGTCGTCTCCTGGATAGCCGTGTTGTACGCAAACGTGACATACGGGAGCACTTCGTCCCAAGTCTTATGTTCAACGTCAACGTACATTGACAGCATATCTGCGATTGTCTTGTTCAGACGTTCTGTTAGTCCGTTCGTTTGGGGGTGGTACGCCGTCGTTCTTCGGTGATCCGTGTTTGCTGTAGCGTAATACTCCTTGCATCAGCTCCGCAGTAAATGCCGTTCCGCGGTCTGTGATTAGGACTTCCGGGGCTCCATGTCGCAGCACAACTTGATTTATAAAGAACTTCGCCACTTCTTGTGCAGTCCCCCTCGGAAGAGCGGCGGTCTCTGCGTAGCGCGTCATGTAGTCTGTCGCTACGACAATCCACTTGTTCTGTGATCGTGACGTAGGGAACGGGCCTAAAAAGGTCCATTCCAATCTGTTGAAATGGTCTCGATGGGACGGCGATCGGTTGCAGAAGTCCGGAGGGTCTTGTCGGCGGAGTTTTTCGTCGCTGGCAGTCACGGCAGCTCCGGACGTAGTGGGTGACGTCAGAGGTAAGGCCGGGCCAGTAGTACCTCGCCTTGATTTTTCCAATAGTGCGGGCTGTGCCCAGATGTACGGAAGACGGGGCGTCGTGGCACGCTTCCAAAATTTCGTCACGAAGGTCCGCGGGGATGACGAGAAGGTAATTCGCTTCTTGTTCCGGGGCTGAAATTCTTCTTCACAAGGACGGAGTTTCTCAGGCTGAATGCTGGTAAGCTGCGTTTGAAGGTCCTAGGAACGGCAACGTTGCATCCCTCGAGGTACTTGATTATGACGCGTAAGTCGGGGTCGGCACGCTGCTGGGCGGCTAGGTCGCTCTCCGTCACGATCCCGAAGAACGCGCTGTCTTCATGAGAGTCTTGTGGTGGTGGGTCGACGGGGGCGCGGGACAGGCAGTCGGCGTCGGAGTGTTTTCCTGCCGGATTTATAAACGACTGTAACGTCGAACTCCTGCAGGCGTAAGCTCCACCGCCCAAGACAGCCAGAGGGGTCCTTCAAATTGGCGAGCCAACACAGCGCATGGTGGTCTGTTACAACCTTGAATGGCCTTCCATACACGTATGGGCGAAATTTTGAAATCGCCCATATAATAGCCAGGCACTCTTCTCAGAGGCAGAATAGTTTTTCTCCTCCTTCGACAGACCACGGCTGGCATAGGCGATTACCCTTTCGCAGCCCGCTTTGCTTTTGGACAAGGACGGCACCCAAGCCTATATCACTGCGTCCGTGTGCATTTCCGTTTCGGCATTTTTCGTCGAAATGAGCGAGCACGGGCGGGCTTTGCAGGCGTTTTTGCAGCTCGCCGAATGCTTTTTCTTGGTCGTTTTCCCAGCTGAAAGGGGTGCTATCTTTCATCAAGCGCGTGAGTGGCTCTGCAATTCGTGCGAAGTTTGCGACGAAGCGCCGGTAGTATGCGCACAGCCCGAGAAATCTTCGCACGCCCTTCTTGGTCTTTCGGCCTTGGGAAGTTCGCAATGGCTGATGTTTTTGCCGGGTCAGGTAGGACTCCCGCGGCGTTGACGACGTGGCCCAGGAACCTGAGTTCCCCGTATGCGAAACGGCACTTTTCAGGCTCAGCGTCAACCCCGACGTACGAATGGCCTCGAGTACAGACTCCAACCTTGCAAGGTGTTCGTCGAAAGTCCGGGCGAATACCACTACGTCGTCGAGGTATACGAGGCAGGTGTGCCACTTAAGGCCAGCTAGCACAGTGTCCATGACTCTTTGAAACGTCGCTGGTGCTGTGCACAGCCCAAACGGCATCACCTTGAACTCGTATAGGCCGTCTGGGGTTATAAATGCAGTCTTCTCTCGGTCCCTCTCGTCCACTTCAATTTGCCAGTAGCCGGTCTTCAGGTCCATCGATGAGAAGTACTTCGCGTGGCAGAGGTGGTCGAGGGCGTCGTCGATTCGGGGGAGGGGGTACACGTACTTTTTTGTGATTTTGTTCAGTCGCCGGTAGTCAACGCAAACCTTAATGTGCCGTCTTTTTTCTTTTACGAGTACGACGGGCGCAGCCCAGGGGCTTTTCGAAGGCTGTATTATGTCGTCGCTGAGCATGTCGTCGACTTGAGTCCGGATGGCTTCCCGTTCGTGTGAAGAGACGCGGTACGGTGACTGTCGGGTAGGTCGGGCTCCATCTTCGATTATTATTCGGTGCTTCGCTAGAGGGGTCTGACGTAGTTTTGCGCTCGACGAAAAACATTCGCTATAGCGACGCAGCAAAGCCAATAATTTGTTCCGTTGTTCTTGCTGTAGCACCCGGATTTACGTCGAAGGGCTGCGGAAGCTTGAAGGTGTCATCGGGTGTGCGTTCAAAGTCGGCGACCGCGATCACGTCACTTGCTTCTTGCGTATTTTCGAGGAACGCAATTGCAGTTCCCTTGTTTAAATGCTGGTACTCTTCGGTGAAAATTAGTGACCAAAACGTGAGATTGGCGTTGCTTAAAGTGCGCAATCCCTCTTGCGACGGAGACTCCGCGGTCGAGAAGCAACCTTCGATCACTCTCTACGATAGCGTCGATGTCAGAAGCAGCATCCTCACAGTAGACGGCGATCATCAAGCTTGCGCGGGGTGGCAGGGTGATGTGATCGTCGGCGATCCTGACAGCAGCACGGTGACCGGGGTTCGGCTGCGGCGTCGTGGAGTAATCGGAGGAAAAGTTATCGACTTGGTCTGCAGATCAATTATTGCGCCGTTGTCCGTCAAAAAGTCCATTCCGAGAATTACGTCGCGGGAGCAGTTAGGCAAAATAACGAACTCAGCAGGGTACGTGGTGCCGCCTATGGTGACGCGTGATGTGCACGTTCCACTTGGCGTTACGAGATGGCCTCCTGCTGTGCGTATATGCGGACCGTCCCATGTTGTCGTAACTTTCTTCAGCTTCGACGCGAATGAGCCGCTCATTACCGAGTAGTCGGCTCCCGTGTCGATGAGGGCGACTACGTCAAATCCGTCGATGGACAGCTGGACGTCGGACGCCGCTTTCCTCCTGGAGTTTCTGGTGTGTCGGGGCGTTGTATCTCGGCTTGTGCGTGTTGACGGGCGGGCACCATGCGTCGTCATTCTCGTCATCTCTCAGCGGCAGGCTCTGTCGTTTCGGGTAAGCGTCGCGTCTTGTCGTTGTCGGGTTCGGGAGTCACGTCCGGGTTAGATCGAGTCGTTGGGCTGCAGGTACGGTGTTCGGTGCGCCCATGCGTCGTTGGAGGGTTTTCGGTTTTTTTCGCCGTTCTGCAACTTCACCTCCAGAAGTTGCTGCTTTTAGTTTCCCCCGCGTGGGCTGGGGGACCTTCCACGGGCGAAGTCAGCATTGCTACGACGGTTCGGCGATTGGTACGGGTAGGGCGATGGCGAGCGGTTGAAACGGGATGGGCCACGGCTGGTTTCAGATAGATACTCGTCGATCTCACGTGGTCGTTGGCCAGGGAGAGGGCGAGGTGCGTCGACGGAGAAACCACGCAGTCCGAGTCTCTGTATGGGCAGCGACGGTAGATGTGGTCGGCCCTCTCCGCAGTGGTAGCACAGAGGACGATTATCGGGAGTTCGCCATACGTCCGTCTTCCTCAACGTCCTGGTTTTTGGGCTACCGGGGGTCGGGCGGGTGACAGTGGGCGGCGGTACGGCGGGCCTCTTGACGGCCGTGTTGGGGCAGTGCGGGGTCGACGAACAGCCGCAGAGTAGGTCATAGCTTGTGGCTCTCGGGGTACCTCGGATGGCGTAGAAGCTCCCAACGCTTGTTGCACTTCTTCTCTAATCACGTCGGCGAAGGAAGCGACTTGGGGCTGCGGCGGCGTTGGGAGAAGTTTCCGCAGCTCCTCTCTCACTATTGCGCGGATAGTCTCGCGTAGGCTGTCGGCCGGGATCCGCGTGCTGCCAAAGTCGTTTGCATTGGCCGCGCCAACAAAGTTGCGGTCATACTGCTTAGCACGCATTTCGAGGGCTTTCTCAATGGTGCTGGCTTCGGTCACGAATTCGGCGATGGTTTTGGGCGGATTTCGGACAAGGCCAGCAAACAGTTCCTCCTTCACTCCGCGCATTAAGAAGCGCAACTTCTTTTCTTCCGTCATTTCGGGGTCCGCGCGGCGAAATAGCTGCTTCATCTCCTCAACGAAGATCACGACACCTTCGTTGGGGTGTGCGTGCGCGTTTCCAACAAAGGGCGGCTCTTTCTTTCCGCACGACGGTAGTGAAGGTCTTAGTGAACTCGCTTTTGAACTGAGCCCAGTTTGTCAAGGAGCTCTCGTGGTTCTCGAACCAAGTGCGAGCCGAATCTTCTAAGTAAAAGAAAACGTGCCGGAACGTTTCTGCGTCGTCCCACCTGTTGAATTTCCGGACGCGCTCCAGTTTCTCCAACCATTCTTCTGGGTCTTCTGCGGGGGCTCCTCGGAATGATGGCGGTTTCCCGTGGCTGCTGCAGAACGACAGGAGGATTGGCTTGGGTTGAGCATGGTGCTGGTTGCGACGTTTTTTCTTCTTCGTCTTCTCCGGTAGTAGACCGAACTCGGGTGGTAAATCTTGCACGCGGAGGCTGGCTCTTGTTGGGCTGGCTTGGCGGCTTCCAGAGGTTGTAGTGGGCATGAAGGGTGCGTACCCAGCACCTCCACCAGATGTCACGTAGCCAAGGACGAAGCAGTTGTTTGGAAAAGAAACAAGTTTATTGGAGCGAACTTGTGCTCCCCTAACAACTGAAAAGAATACAGAGGCGGCGAAGCAGTGGTCAACAAAGTGACGTACGTGCGTCGGCGAGCGTCGCAGAATCGAATGCCCCGGCGTCCGCACTGCAGGCTTTTTATCTTTTGGCGCGCGTGGTTCTCGAAACGTCGATTCGCATCGAGAACATAGTAGATCCAAGAAGATTATTCTGGGCTGTTCACGTTAGATCGGAATGCTCTCCCTATCACAACAGATAACACATGAGGAACAGAAAGAAAGAAAGAATGAATGGAACACGCGCTTCCCGTGGCGCAGAGATAACACAGACCGGCGCAGCCGGGCGGTAAAAGCATAACACAAATAAACAAACCCAATGTATGGTTCGCGGCAATATAGAAAACAAGCTTTTTATCCCTAGTATTAACTATGTAAAGGAAAAAGTAAACCAAATAATAAACAGCCTAGGAAAATTTACAGCATGCAACTGGGGATTACCAGCAAACACCTACAACAAATTTATGTCAGAGCTATAGAAAGAATCATAATTTATGTTCTCCAATTTGGTATAAAAACAGGTACTAATGAGAAAAAACTAAGAAGTATTCAAATAACAAGCCTCAATAAAGTTACCAACGCATTTAAAGCAGTATCCAATCCGGCTTTAAACATCATAGCTAATGTCCCACCAATTCATCTGACGATCCAAAATGAAATCGAAACATTTACGCACTTTTTGCCGGAAACATGTTCACCTACAAAAACCACGCTTTTACGGGAGACCAAATAAGTAACAAAGTAGATATAAGGCAGCTGCATCCAGCAGACAAGATATCTTTTACCTATCTTAACCAACCAATTTCGCAGACAGATTTTGTAGTATTTAAAGACGGCTCGCAAGATAAAACCGACATAGAAGCAGCTTTTATAATTCTAGATAAATCTGGCAATATTGTAGAAACAACACAATACAAACTTCCAGAGTACAGCAATAACTTTGAGTCAGAAATAATCGCAATTTTAAAAGCACTTCAATACATCCAAAGTAGATTCAAAGAAGGTAACGTACAGTTGTATACTGATAGCCTATCCTCCCTAAAATCAATTACCAATCCAAATAATCGGAACCCAAATATATTTAAACACACAGAAATGGCAAACAAAATAGCAAAACAGGTCAAAATAACCGTAACTTACGTCAAAGGTCACAGTGGCAATGTCGGTAACGAAAATGGCGGACGAAATGGCTGCAAATGCCGCAAAATATGGCGACAAAATTGACTTGCCTATTTCAGTACAATTTATCAAAAAACAGCTCAATATTGACGTAAGAAAACATTGGAATGTTGAGTGACAACAAGAAGAAAATGAAAGCTACACCTTCCAATGGATGAAGAATAATCTCCAAAATTCCTGGCCCCTTTCCCACCAACTATTACACGTCACTGTTTATCACAGGACACGGTAGATTTCTTGGCAGAACATTTTCGAATGTTTGGGGTTCTGAAAATGTACGACGAAAAATGTAAAAAAAGCGTATTTTCAACATGGTGACATACCGTAATATGCAGTTACCCAAAGCACGGTATCCGCTCTAGTGAACATTTCTGAGCAAACCACAATTCCGATTGCTAGGCAGGGGAATCGTTACTTGAGTGAAAAAAAAATAAAGTAAACCAGAGCAGGAGCCGTTGGAGCACGTGTTCACCCGACCGTGTGGATGCACATTTCTCAACGCAGTCATGCTTCAACGCACCTTCGCATTAGCACGCTTAGAAGGGTACACGCAACCGTATATAAAATGCATTAGTACATGCCTATTAAGACACAGTCTGTACAACATAGACATGCACGTGCTTAACCAGTTTTACTTCTCTGTCCAAGCGGCCACCGCAAAGCAGGCACAGGAGAATGGTGTATTCTGTGTGCCTTCAAGTCAAAGTTGAATAATTGACATGTAAAATAAAGCATGCAAGAGAAGAGGAGGTATGTATGGGGCACTTTGACCAGTGGAAGAGTGGGGTGCACTAGTAAACAACAGAGAATTCACCCACTGACAGCGCCCCAGGTACTGCGCCAGGCAGCCCACCATTTCAGTCAACGGGGGGACCAGCAACGTCACCCGAGCTCACGACAAAAAGCATAGTACGGGCCCCAAACTACAAGGTTCATTGTATCTTGTAGCCAATAGCCTGTGAAGTCTCTTCTTGCGGTCTTGCTGGTCCTCAGGTTGATTGGAATGGTAGGTTGCCTGCCGCAAGAGCAGTAGTACGTTGAGAAGTGCTGCTGGAACAGAAGGTACGATATCCCAGGGCAGATGCCCTGTACGGCGGCAGATACAGTTAGCCGGCACTACACCGCGAGTCGCAGTGATACGGTGGAAGCTGGTGACATGCCAGCACGGTAGCACGGGCACCGTCCCGTCAGTGGGTGAATTCTGTACTTGTAACAGCACCCCAAGCTTCTACGGGCTAAGTGCCTCGCCGCATTACTGTTCTCGTTTTGCCTGCTCATTCTTTCTTGAGACGCATACCGATATTCAGAAGATCGGCCCTTCCTTCTGTAGCCTTCTTTCATCTGCTGAAATTTTTTAAACTACTACTTCCTCGCGCTCATCACATTCAGTATGATATTGCCGCGAACCATACATTGGGTTTGTTTATTTGTGTTTTGCTTTTACCGCCCGGCTGCGCCAGTCTCTGTTATCTCTGCGCCAAGGGAAGCGCGTGTTCCATTCTTTCTTTCTTTCTGTGCCGCATGTGTTATCTGTTGTGATAGGGAGAGCATTCCGATCTAACGTGAACAGCCCAGAATATTCTTCTTGGATCTACTATGTTCTCGATGTGAATCGACGTTTCGAGAACCGCGCGCGCCGAAAGATAAAAAGCCTGCAGTGCGGACGCCGGGGCATTCGATTCTGCGACGCTCGCCGACGCACGTACGTCACTTTGTTGACCGCTGCTTCGCCGCCTCTGTATTCTTTTCAGTTGTTAGGGGAGCACAAGTTCGCTCAAATTAACTTGTTTCTTTTCCAAACAACTGCGTCGTCCTTGGTTTCGTGACATCTGGTGGAGGTGCGGGGTACGCACCCTTCATACCCACTACAACCTCTGGAAGCCGCCAAGCCAGTTCAACAAGAGCCAGCCTCCGCGTACAAGATTTTCCACCCGAGGTTGGTCTACTACCGGAGAAAGCGAAGAAGAAAGACGTCGCAACCAGCACCATGCCCAACCAAGCCAATCCTCCCGTCGTTCTGCAGCAGCCACGGGAACCACCATCATTCCGAGGAGCCCCCGCTGAAGACCCAGAAGAATGGTTGGTGAAACTGGAGCGCGTCCGGAAATTCAACAGATGGGACGACGCAGAAACGTTCCGGCATGTTTTCTTTTACTTGGAAGATTCGGCTCGCACTTGGTTCGAGAACCACGAGAGCTCCTTGACACACTGGGCTCAGTTCAAAAGCGAATTCACTAAGACCTTCACTACAGTCGTGCGGAAAGAAAGAGCCGCCCTTTTGTTGGAAACGCGCACGCAACACCCCAATGAAGGAGTCGGGATCTTCGTTGAGGAGATGAAGCAGCTATTTCGCCGCGCGGACCCCGCATTGACGGAAGAAAAGAAGTTGCGCTTCTTAATGCGCGGAGTGAAGGAGGAACTGTTTGCTGGACTTGTCCGAAATCCGCCCAAAACCGTCGCCGAATTCGTGACCGAAGCCAGCACCATTGAGAAAGCCCTCGACATGCGTGCTAAGCAGTATGACCGCAACTTTGTTGGCGCGGCCAATGCGAACGACTTTGGCATCACGCGGATCCCGGCCGACAGCCTACCCGAGACTATGCGCGCAATAGTGAGAGAGGAGCTGCGGAAACTTCTCCCAACACCGCCGCAGCCCCAAGTCGCTTCCCTCACCGACGTGATTAGAGAAGAAGTGCAAGAAGCGTTGGGAACTTCTACGCCATCCGAGGTACCCCGAGAGCCACAAGCTATGACCTACTCTGCGGATTTCGTCGACCCCGCCCTGCTCCAACACGCCGTCAAGAGGCCCCGCCGTACCGCCGCCCACTGTCACACGCCCGACCCCCGGTAGCCCGAAACCAGACGCAGAGGAAGACGGACGTATGGCGAACTCAGATAACCGTCCTCTGTGCTACCACTGCGGAGAGGCCGACCACATCTACCGTCGCTGCCCATACAAGATTCTCGGGCGCGTGGTTTCTCCGTCGACGCACCTCGCCCTCTCTCTGGCCAACGACCACGTGAGATCGACGAGTATCTATCTGAAACCAGTCGTGGCCCATCCCGTTTCAACCGCTCGCCATCGCCCTACCCGTACCAATCGCCGAACCGCCGTAGCAATGCTGACTTCGCCCGTGGAAGGTCCCCCAGCCCACGCGGGGGAAACTAAAAGCAGCAACTTCTGGAGGTGAATTTGCAGAACGGCGAAAAAACGAAAACCCTCCAACGACGCATGGCCGCACCGAACACCGTACCTGCAGCCCAACGACTCGATCTAACCCGGACGTGACTCCCGAACCCGACAACGACACGACGCGACGCTTAACCGAAACGACAGAGCCTGCCGCTGAGAAGATGACGAGAATGACGACGCATAATGCCCGCCCGTCAACACGCACAAGCGGAGATACAACGCCCCGGCGCACCAGAAACTCCAGGAAAGCGGCGTCCGACGTCCAGCTGTCCATCGACGGCTTTGACGTAGTCGCCCTCATCGACACGGGATCCGACTACTCTGTAATGAGCGGCTCATTCGCGTCGAAGCTGAGGAAAGTTACGACAAACAGGACGGTCCGCATATACGCACAGCAGGAGGCCATCTCGTAACGCCAAGTGGAACGTGCACATCGCGCGTCACCATAGACGGCACAACGTACCCTGCGGTGTTCGTCGTTCTGCCTAACTGCTCCCGCGACGTGATTCTCGGAATGAACTTTTTGACGGACAACGGCGGAATAATTGATCTGCAGACCAAGTCGATAACATTTTCCTCCGATCACTCCACGACGCCGCAGCGGAACCCCGTTCACCGTGCTGCTGTCAGGATCGCCGACGATCACATCACCCTGCCACCCCGCGCAAGCTTGATGATCGCCGTCTACTGTGAGGATGCTGCTTCTGACATCGACGCTATCGTAGAGAGTGATCGAAGGTTGTTTCTCGACCGAGGTGTCTCCGTCGCAAGAGGCATTGCGCACTTTAAGCAACGACAATCTCAGGTTTGGTCACTAATTTCACCGAAGAGTACCAGCATTTAAACAAGGGAGCTGCAATTGCGTTCTTCAAAGAAACGCTAGAGGCAAGTGATGTGATCGCGGTCGCCGACTTTGAACGCGCACCCGAAGATACCTTCAAGCTCCCGCAGTCGTTCGACGTGAATCCGGCGCTACCGCAAGAACAACGGAAAAAATTATTGGCTTTGCTGCGTCGCTATAGCGAATGTTTTTCGTCGAGCGCAAAACTACGTCAGACCCCTCTAGCGAAGCACCGAATAATAAACGAAGATGGAGCCCGACCTACCCGACAGTCACCGTACCGCATCTCTTCACACGAACGGGAAGCCATCCGGACTCAAGTCGAGGACATGCTCAGCGACGACGTTATACAGCCATCGAAAAGCCCCTGGGCCGCGCCCGTCGTACTCGTAAAGAAAAAAGACGGCACATTGAGGTTTTGCGTTGACTACCGGCGACTGAACAAAATAACGAAAAAGGACGTGTACCCCCTCCCCCGAATCGACGACGCCCTCGACCACTTCTGCCACGCGAAGTACTTCTCATCGATGGATCTGAAGACCGGCTACTGGCAAATTGAAGTGGACGAGAGAGAACGAGAGAAGACTGCATTTATAACCCCAGACGGCCTATACGAGTTCAAGGTGATTCCGTTTGGGCTGTGCACAGCACCAGCGACGTTTCAAAGAGTCATGGACACTGTGCTAGCTGGCCTTAAGTGGCACACCTGCCTCGTATACCTCGACGACGTAGTGGTATTCGCCCGGACTTTCGACGAACACCTTGCAAGGTTGGAGTCTGTACTCGAGGCCATTCGTACGTCGGGGTTGACGCTGAAGCCTGAAAAGTGCCGCTTCGCATACGGGGAACTCAAGTTCTTAGGTCACGTCGTCAACGCCGCGGGAGTCCTACCTGAGCCGGCAAAAACTTCAGCAATTGCGAACTTCCCAAGGCCGAAAGACAAGAAGGGCGTGCGAAGATTTCTCGGGCTGTGCGCATACTACCGGCGCTTAGTCGCAAACTTCGCACGCATTGCAGAGCCACTCACGCGCTTGATGAAAGATAGCACCCCTTTCAGCTGGAAAAACAACCAAGAAAAAGCATTCTGCGAGCTGCAAAAACGCCTGCAAAGCCCGCCCGTGCTCGCTCATTTCGACGAAAATGCCGAAACGGAAATGCACACGGACGCCAGTGATATAGGCTTGGGTGCCGTCCTTGTCCAAAAGCAAAGCGGCTGCGAAAGGGTAATCGCCTATACCAGCCGTGGTCTGTCGAAGGAGGAGAAAAACTATTCTGCCTCTTAGAAAGAGTGCCTGGCTATTATATGGCCGATTTCAAAATTTCGCCCATACGTGTATGGAAGGCCATTCAAGGTTGTAACAGACCACCATGCGCTGTGTTGGCTCGCCAATTTGAAGGACCCCTCTGGCCGTCTTGGGCGGTGGAGCTTGCGCCTGCAGGAGTTCGACGTTACAGTCGTTTATAAATCCGGCAGGAAACACTCCGACGCCGACTGCCTGTCCCGCGCCCCCGTCGACCCACCACCACAAGACTCTGATGAAGACAGCGCGTTCTTCGGGATCGTGACAGAGAGCGACCTAGCCGCCCAGCAGCGTGCCGACCCCGACTTACGCGTCATAATCGAGTACCTCGAGGGATGCAACGTTGCCGTTCATAGGACCTTCAAACGCAGCTTACCAGCATTCAGCCTGAGAAACTCCGTCCTTGTGAAGAAGAATTTCAGCCCCTGAACAAGAGCGAATTACCTTCTCGTCATCCCCGCGGACCTTCGTGACGAAATTTTGGAAGCGTGCCACGACGACCCGTCTTCCGGACATCTGGGCACAGCCCGCACTATTGGAAAAATCAAGGCGAGGTACTACTGGCCCGGCCTTACCTCTGACGTCACCCACTATGTCCGGAGCTGCCGTGACTGCCAGCGACGAAAAACGCCGCCGACAAGACCCTCCGGACTTCTGCAACCGATCGCCGTCCCATCGAGACCATTTCAACAGATTGGAATGGACCTTTTAGGCCCGTTCCCTACGTCACGATCACAGAACAAGTGGATTGTCGTAGCGACAGACTACATGACGTGCTACGCAGAGACCGCCGCTCTTCCGAGGGGGACTGCACAAGCAGTGGCGAAGTTCTTTATAAGTCAAGTTGTGCCCTTATGAAGCCCCGGAAGTCGTAATCACAGACCGCGGAACGGCATTTACTGCGAAGCTGATGCAAGGAGTATTACGCTACAGCAACACGGATCACCGAAAAACGACGGCGTACCACCCCCAAACGAATGGACTAACAGAACGTCTGAACAAGACAATCGCAGATATGCTGTCAATGTACGTTGACGTTGAACATAAGACTTGGGACGAAGTGCTCCCGTATGTCACGTTTGCGTACAACGCGGCTATCCAGGAGACGACGCAGCTGACGCCGTTCGAGCTTGTCTACGGTAGAAGGCCGACTACGATGCTCGACACCATGCTTCCACACGTAGAAGACGACGACCTCAAAGCCGACGTCCACGGATATCTTCAACGTGCGGAGGAGGACCGCCAGATCGCTCGAGTTCGTATAACGGACCAGCAGCTGGTGGATGCGGGCCGCTACAACCTCCGACGCCGAGACGCCGAGTACCAACCAGGGGATCGTGTGTGGGTTTGGACTCCCATTCGACGACGCGGACTCAGTGAAAAGCTCCTGCGACGGTACTTCGGACCCTACCAGATTCTAAGATGTGTTGGGCAATTAACCTACGAAGTGATCCCCAGTGGTGATTCCGGCACATCGCGACGACGCACGCGACTCGAAGTCGTCCACGTGGTTCGCTTAAAACCTTTCTACGGACGATGACGAACTTTTATTTTCATTTGTTCGGACTGTCGCTTATGTTAGCATCGGGTCGATGAACTCTTAGAGGGGGGGTAATGCCGCGAACCATACATTGGGTTTGTTTATTTGTGTTTTGCTTTTACCGCCCGGCTGTGCCGGTCTCTGTTATCTCTGCGCCAAGGGAAGCGCGTGTTCCATTCTTTCTTTCTTTCTGTGCCGCATGTGTTATCTCTTGTGATAGGGAGAGCATTCCGATCTAACGTGAACAGCCCAGAATAATCTTCTTGGATCTACTATGTTCTCGATGTGAATCGACGTTTCGAGAACCGCGCGCGCCGAAAGATAAAAAGCCTGCAGTGCGGACGCCGGGGCATTTGATTCTGCGACGCTCGCCGGCGCACGTACGTCACTTTGTCGACCGCTGCTTCGCCGCCTCTGTATTCTTTTCAGTTGTTAGGGGAGCACAAGTTCGCTCCAATAAACTTGTTTCTTTTCCAAACAACTGCGTCGTCCTTGGTTTCGTGACAATATACTGTGTGTTCCAGCAATATTTAGCCGGAGGTAAAAGTAACGCCTACGCACTGTATGACGACGCGACCAAATGCATGTTGCTCACTTTTTTTTTCAGTCTGTCCAGCTATTTTTAGTATTTTCTTTAGTATAGACAATTAAACAATAATATATAAATGGATGTTGAGTCGCGTTCTCGAAGTTTCCCCTGCCGATGCTACGTGTTGGAAGCAAAGAGCTCTGGTATTTTGCTCTGGCTGCTTTCTAGTTTTTCATTTTCTTTATCAAAAGAGATGCCCCCGCCGTGTCGAAATGTTAACTGCGAAGCATGCAGAACCGCGTTGGCCCGCGCCCACTAGTTAAAATCCAGCTCCGAAAACGGAATAAGCCAGTCGCGTTCTCGAAGTTTCCCCTGCCGATGCTACACATAAAACACAAGTTAGCCTCAATGGGAGTTTCTTGGTTGGAATACGTCTTTTAAACTCCTCACGACGGGCGGCCTGCTCCCACGTGTGGTAGTATGATGGTGGAAAAACTGCCAGTTTACACCGGGGGCCACAAGCCGTCGTAAATAAGCGCATTTACCATGGCGGTACCTCTTTACAAAACGCAGTATCTGGCTGTGATTACTGCGTTTGTCCTGATGGGAGTATTAAAAACTCCCCCGCCGCCTCCATTTCCTTCTCCTCTTCACCCCTTCCTCCTCTACGCGTCCTTACAAAATGGTTGCCAGTTGGTGTCGTGTGTCGTGTGAGCTCCAGCGTCCCCAAAAATTTATTGCCAGTTGGAACTTGCGGCCGGACGAACGGATGTGAAGTGCTTCCCAACAACCGAAGCTCGTTGCGAACATTGTGGAACCAGCCTGGACTGACGTGCGATGGACTGCAACGTCGCCTCCGTGTCACCGACCTTCGAGCCGACGGAATACGCCAGCGAGCCGACGCGAGGCCTAAATGCAGTGATCGCTGAGAGTGGCTCGTTAAAAACAACGCGGTTGTGCCTCTGCGATGTGGTTGAAGGTAAGATTTTCACGTTTTCTACTGTACGCAACATTTTGGGAGACTTGTGCCCCTTCTAGCGTCAAATAAACTCAACGTGTTTCCCGCGCAACTGCACGGGCGATTCTCCGCCACTGGAGGTGAGCGTTGTGCGTGAAGAACGGCACCATGCGCGGAACGTCATTGGGGAGGCCGAACGGTGTGAAAGCAAGGCGTATTTGCGCGGGTCTCGAGCAGAACACTCACTCATTCACACTCGCGAGCAGAATGAAAATTGTCCGAACTCTGGATGGCCGTTAGGTGTTTTTGTTAGGCTTCTGTGGCTTACTGGCAAGCGAGGGTGAAGTTGGCCGGTCAAACGTCGCAGGGCGGCCGCTTTTCTTGAGAAGTAGGTGTGGTGCCAGCCGCTCCTGCTACGAGGAGGGTGACTGCCGTGTGCCGCCGGCGATTAATTACTTTCACTGGAAAGGGAGAAGGTGGGGGCCACGTGGGAGCTCTCCGTACGCTAGGCGCGTAACTATAACCAGCAAACGCTATTCGAGGGAGCATTCTGTAGAGTCGACAGACGACTGCTTATTTTTTTTTTTGAAGGGGGGCACGCGCAGGCGTCACACTAGAGTAAACTAGTCACACCGACCGAAATTTTTCCTTAACTTTCGGTGAGGGGAGAGAGATGGGCAGTGCGGGGGGTAAAACCTGAAGCTCGTTCCCAGAACACTACACGGAAGGAAAAGAGGGAAAGGAAGCATTTTGAGAAGTTGGTCGCCACAAGGGTCGCGCACCTTTTGAACAGCAGAACACTTCGTTTTGACGAACTAGTGAGCGGAGGTGTCTCGGAGGGAAGTGCAATTTCGCGTAGCTTTAAACAAACATTCAGACATTACGGAAAGTTGGACACAAGAGTGACAAGTTCAGCGTCTTTACAGTGCCGTTTCTTTTTTTTTTCAGGTCAGATGCCCAATATGCTTATGTATTTGTTACAGCAGATTTAAAGCGTTTTGCTATCCCTCTAATGAATGTGCTGCTGTGGCTTCCAGAAGAACGTGCCAGGGGGTGCGGCAACGTCAGCGTTTGGGAAGCAGGTGCAAGCAAACAGCGCACCGACGACATGCTGACCTCATTGTTTGCAAATGGCTTAAATGTTTTTCGTTGCGGACTGTTGTAGTAGATAAAGTTCTTACCAAGATACCTTGTGTTCTCGATGTAGGTGTTTTGTTGATTCAGTGTTTTTATTGTCTTAATAACGTGTTCACACGTATATCGTATTCATGTAATTTTTATGCAATAAATTGATTGTGCAGAAAACAAACTTTTCACGTTTCGCCATTCAACGTTCGAAGCGGAAAAAGACTAGAAATTACGTGATCCCCAACGAAAAATAAAAATGCGGCCTGTGCCCTTATGAAGAACTCCCTAATGCAGTAATAAATTCCACTGCAGCGCATATATATGAAGCGCACAAAAACACACACAAAAAAACCTCGAATGCAGGTCAACACTGCTTCCAATGCGCCCCCTGAAAACTCCCAGTTGGAGGAAACAATACACTCCCAATGGTACTCCTGGAAACTCCCATTGTAGTGGCCGTAAAATGAAACTCCCATATGATACTGAAAAAACTGCCGAAATAATGGGAGTAAGGAGAAACTCCCATTGGAAGGAGTTTTGAAAACTCCGAATTGGTACTTAGTTATGACACAAGCCATTTACTCCCATTCCGGCTTATTTGTGTTCTGTGTATACGTGTTGGAAGCAAAGAGCTCTGGTATGTTGCACGGGCTGCTTTCTATTTTTTCATTTTCTTTAGCGAAAGGGATGCCCCCGCCGTGTCGAAATGTTAACTGCGAAGCATGCAGAACCGCGTTGGCCCGCGCCCACTAGTCAAAAGCCAACTCCGAAAACGGAATAAGCCAGTCGCGTTCTCGAAGTTTCCCCTGCCGATGCTACGTGTTGGAAGCAAAGAGCTCTGGTATGTTGCTCGGGCTGCTTTCTATTTTTTCATTTTCTTTAGCGAAACGGATGCCTCCGCCGTGTCGAAATGTTAACTGCGAAGCATGCAGAATCGCGTTGGCCCGCGCCCTTAGTTAAAAGCCAACTCCGTAAACGGAATAAGCCAGTCGCGTTCTCGAAGTTTCCCCTGCCGATGCTACGTCTTGGAAGCAAAGAGCTCTGGTATGTTGTTCGGGCTGCTTTCTATTTTTTTCATTTTCTTTAGCGAGAGGGATGCCCCCGCCGTGTTGAAATGTTAACTGCGAAGCATGCAGAACCGCGTTGGCCCGCGCCCACTAGTTAAAAGCCAGCTCCGAAAACAGAATAAGCCATTCGCGTTAAAAAAAAAAAACTACGCAATTCTGGAATTGCACATTGGGGCTTGGGGTGCGGCCTCATCCCGGCGACCATTGCCGGCAACGCACTCCCTCACCAGAGCAGGATTGGCCACCCTGGTGTAGTAACGGCCACAACCTCCCATGAATACGCCAATTAACCCTCGGCCCTCAGTCCCCAGCGGCTGCGAAGCAACTGACCACGGCGGCGGTCAGACCTGTGACGTAGCAGAGGGTGCTAAGAATCCCTGGACCCGGACAGGCCGCCAATAGAATCTGAACCTGGCAACGTTTAACGCGCGAACCTTATCTAGCGAAGGAAGTCTCGAGGTGTAGTTGGAGGAATTAGAGGGCATTAAATGGGATGTAATAGGGCTTAGCGAGGTTAGGAGGACGGGTGAAGGCTTTACGGTGCTGAAAAATGGACACGTCCTATGTTACCGTGGTCTAGAGGACAGAAGAGAACTGGGAGTGGGATTTCTAGTCAATAAAAGCATATCTGGCAACATAGACGAATACTATAGCATTAACGAAAGGGCCGCAGGTCTTGTAATTAGGCTCAATAAGAGGTACAAGCTCAAGGTGGTGCAGGGCTACGCGCCCACATCCAGCCACGACGACCAAGTAGTGGAACGCTTCTATGAAGATGTGGAATCGGCAATGGCTAAAGTAAAAACACAGTATACCGTAGTTATGGGGGACTTTAATGCTAAAGTAGGCAAGAATCAGGCTGCAGACAAGGCAGTTGGGAACTATGGTATGGGCTGTAGAAATAGCAGGGGGGACCTCCTAGTTGAGTTTGCAGAACGGAATAACGTACGCATAATAAATACCTTCTTCTTTAAACGGGAGAGTCGGAAGTGGACCTGGAGGAGCCCGAATGGGGAGCACAAAAATGAAATAGTCTTCATATTATGCGATTACCCTGGCGTTGTGCAGGATGTGGAAGTGCTCGGAAGGGTAAGGTGTAGTGACCACCGTATGGTAAGATCTCGAGTTAGACTAGATTGGAGGAGGGACTGCAACAAGTTAGTACGAAAGAAGCCAATAAATGAGCTAACAGTAAGACATAAAGTAGAAGAATTCAGGATCGCGCTGCAGAACAGATATTCCGCCCTTAACAAGGAAGCCGAGCTTACGACACAGGAAGCCATTGACAACCTTACACGCATTATCATGGAGTGTGCAGTAGAAGTCAGGGGCACTATGGGTAGACAGGATACTGGTAAACTTTCACAGGAGACGAAAAATCTAATCAGGAAACGGCAAACCATGACAATCTCTACTGCAGCTGACAGAATAGAACTAGCCGAGCTCTCGAAGGTAATCAATAGGCGGAAGACAGCTGACATAAGGAAGTGTAATATGGAGAGGATCGAATACGTTGTAAAAAACGAAGGTAGCCTGAAAGCAGTGAAGAGATGGCTTGGCGTAGAGAAAAATCAGCTGTACGCACTTAAGGATAAGCAAGGCAATGTCATCACAAATAGGGATAAAATAGTCACAGTGGCCGAGTAGTTCTATAGATATCTGTACAGAAGCCGGGACATACAGGATAATGGCGAACGAGACAGTAGTTAAGAGGAGATAGACATCCCACCAGTAACGACCGAAGAAGTAATTAAGGCTTTGAAAGAAACGAAAGGGGGCAAAGCACCTGGTGAGGATCAGATAATAGCAGACCTCTTGAAGGATGGCGGAGAAATAGTACTTTAAAAGCTGGCAAACCTGTATACGCCATGCCTAATGACCGCAATGGTACCGGAATCTTGGAAGTACGCGAACATCATCCTAATCCATACGAAAGGCGACATGATGGACTTGAAAAATTACAGGCCGATCACCTTACTGTCAGTCGTCTACAAGGTATTTACCAAGGTAATCGCTAACCGAATCTCTGCAACCTTAGATTTCAGTCAACCTAAAGAACATGCAGGGTTCCGTAAAGGTTACTCAACAATGAACCATATTCACACGATCAATCAGGTGACAGAGAAGTGCGCTGAGTATAATGAACCCCTATATTTAGCCTTCATAGATTATGAGAAAGCATTTGACTCGGTCAAAACCCTAGCAGTCATTCAGGCATTACAGAACCAGGGGGTAGATGAGCAATACGTAAGAATACTAGAGATTATATACAATGGGTCTACAGCTAGCATCATCCTCCATAGGGAGTGCAGTAAAATACCTATAAGGAAGGTTGTCAGACAAGGAGACGCAATCTCTCCAATGGTATTCACAGCATGCTTACAAGAAGTATTCAGAACGCTGGATTGGGAACAGGTGGGAGTAAGTGTAATGGAGAATACCTCAGTAACCTCAGATTTGCTGATGACGTTGCGTTGCTGAGTAATTCGGGGGACAAATTGCAAAGCATGCTTTCCGCACTGGGCGAACAGAGTAGAACCGTGGGCCTGAAAATTAATATGCAGAAAACTAAAGTAATGATCAATAACCTCGGGACAGCACAGCCGTTTGAGATAGGTGGCGAGGCAGTGGAAGTGGTAAGCGAATATATCTACTTTGGCCAAGTTGTGACCCCAGATCCGAGCCATGAGGCAGAGATAATTAGAAGAATCAGAATGGGGTGGGGTGCATATGGCAGACATTCCCAGATAATGAATAGCAGCCTACCATTGACGCTGAAGAAGAAAGTGTATGACAGCTTCATCTTACCGGTACTCACCTACGGGGCAGAAACTTGGAGGCTCACTAAGAGGGTTGAACTTAAATTAAGAACGACTCAGCAGGCAATGGAGCGGAAAATGCAAGGTGTAACATTAAGGGACAAGAAGAGAGCGGAGTGGGTCAGGGAGCAAACTGGTGTTAAAGACATATTAGTAGAAATTAAGAAGAAGAAATTGACGTGGGCAGGGCATGTAATGCGAAGGCAAGATAACCGCTGGTCATTAAGGGTAACAGAGTGGATCCCTAGAGAAGGCAAGCGCTGCAGGGGGCGGCAGAAAGTTAGATGGGCAGATGAGATCAAGAAGTTGTCGGGGATAAATTGGTCACGGTTGGCACAGGACCGAGGTAATTGGAGAATACTGGGAGAGGCCTTTGCCCTGCAGTGGGCGTAGATAGGCTATTGATGATGATGATATAAAAGATAAAAGATAAAATGCAAAGATAATACAAAAGATGATTCCTTCCGAGATGGACAAATAGGTGTGATGCAATGCTGTGTTCCATAAATTTGCTAAATATGCTTGTTAAACAGGTGGGGCAATAACTGTTATTGCATCTTTGTCAACAGTTTTATGAACTGCTTCTTGGATTCCTATATTTCATTCGCAATGTAATTACCCAGATATTAAATCTTCGCAGTAGATTTCCCTTCAGAATTTGCCTACCGCAGTAACCGGCCTTTTTGGACTTTTGAGTAGATGTTGGAACGCACCGAACATAAAAGGAAATATATTTTTGCACAGCAAATTTTCAAGCCGCGAACAGCCATCCCCAAAACTGAAAAACCGTATATGTCCTGTAGTTTTCTTCCTCTAGTTGATAGCAAACTAGCCTCTTTAGAAAGACGTGCCAGAGAACGGCGGCTCCATGAATGAGCTTCGAAATGGCTCAAAGACACACCGCATATCTGGGCAAGGGAAGCTCGTCGGCTTCACGTGAGGTCGCAGCTGGTAAGTTTATAAGGTACTGGCAATGCCCCGAAAACAGAAAAGGCGCTAGGTAATGCTCACTTGCGTGGTTCCTCAGACGCAGTCGGGTCGACATGACCCAATAGACTTGCAGCATCGTTTTTTAGGATGCGAGCAATGTGAATTTGGGGGACCAGGGTGGGATGAACCTCCGCATAAGTAAAGGCGTATTTGCAAGGCGTATTTACAGAGAAAGAACCGTGACGACCAACACCCAAACACAGTATCCGTTTTTCTTGTCCTTAGCCCTTGTTCAGCGAGCACGCTTTGCATTATCTTCTTGGCTGGAACATTGCTCCTGTCGACGAGGCTCGGTGCTCACCTACGCCTTTATTGTTTGACAGAGGCGCTCTAACATAACTATCGATGCCTGGGGATGTTGAAATTTCCAAATATGTTAGGCGTTCAATGGCAGGTACGTAATTTCCCACGGATTACACAGCTGCACAATCACGTGCATGAACATCCGGGAAGTTAGGGACTACATTGCAGAGTACGAAGGGAAGTTCTTTAATTTATAAAAATAGCTGGGCACCCGTTGTCAAGAAACAAAGCAGGGCCGTCCTTTGTACTCAATATTTTATTACTATCAAGTTAAGATGTACTTCTTCACATGTTTCATTTACAAAAAGGGAAGGTCTTGAGAATATTACTTATCCTTACAATCGCTCCGAGGTATATTGTCTCTTGTCACTTGGTTCTGGTGAGCAGCTTGTGTGAGCTCCATTTAAACCGCTTGTAAATAGATTCGGCTCATCTTGTAATTATGTCGCATTATCATAAACCATGGTTCCTGATTTATTTCTCCAGCAATGTAACATTTTTGCAGAACTGCCGCATAGATAACTATTCCTCGCCCAATGATTACCCCGCTAAGTCTTCTGAAGCGAAATCCTGAGGGTGCTTGTTACACGCCGGCTCACCCCCAACCCCAGTGTTCCAAACATGCACCCAATATGTCCCAGAAGCTCTGGTTGTTAAGGCACACGTCGACTCTACAAACATGCGTCACCTGTTTGCAAAGCTGTTTTTCTTCAAGTGCTGTTTCTGCTGTAACTTTAGAAACAGACTTTGACTTCGCATTTTTATTGTAATTCTTGGCGTGCGCTTACTTAAAAAATGTTTTATTTCATTCTTTAGGAATAGCTAGTTTTTGCGTGTATTTCGACGCTCGAAAGGCGGCATAAGTGCATTATCGAAGTATTTAAGTTCCTTACAACTGATGAGAACTTTCCCTACTTGCAATAATAACTCTGTTTGGTGTGTATTAGGAGTAAATGATAACCTTTAACTTCAGTTTGAAGTATGGTATGTTTAAAGACGTCACGTAAGTTGTGTATTGAGCTAATGGTTTTGCGGGCTGACATAAAAAGTACATCAAAATTTCTCAGAGCAGCGGTAGGTTTTTTTACTGTTTGACGAGAGTAGGAGTTTAAAGTAAGGTTTATAATTTGTTTAGTTGTTTATTTTGGATCTGTAATATTACTGCCTTCGTTGTGCTGCTGTCGTTTGTACTTTTCTTGCAATTCTTTGCTGTAAGTGTTTACATTTCTCTTCCATGATGTTATGTATAATTCTAGTTTGGTTATAAGTTGCTCTTTGTATTCTTTTTCTATTGCAACCCCTACAAGAATGCCCTAGTAGCGGTGTAGGTATTGTGCTAAGTAAACCTAGAAAGAAATAAAGGTCGAAGTCACGGGAAGTTTGAAAAAAGACTGCAGCCTCGTTTCATGTACCTTCATAAAATAAAAGACAAATAAAATAACAGCAATTGGAAGGAAAGGGCGCGATGGCTTTTTATAGACTATTCCTTAGTTTTTACAAAAATGGTTACTATGAGGGCGGGGGGTAGCAAACAAGTATCGGTGCTTAAATAGATCATCTAATGTATTCTGCATAAACGATTTCTGGTGAACATTCTAAAAACGTCCCTTAAATGCGAGCCTCTTCTTAATTACAAGCAACACACAGGGACACAGTTTTCAAGAATAATTAGGTAACTCACCGAAGGCGAGCAACTGTTTTTTTTTGTGGCGTTGTCCATAATGAAAAGTGTTCGGTGATAGAACGCTTCTTTTGTTCAGTGCAAAATAGAAAGTGGGGCTGGCTTGTTTACCTTGGACAAAGTCATTTTAGCAAATACAGATCTACTCTTATCCGCGTTGCAACAGTGCATTCGGTGTACTGGCTCAAAATTCTGCCAGTTTTTGCAGTTTTTATTTCACCCGGCCAAAATTCAATTTTGTGTTTTTGCACGCTGCCTGGTCTCATATTCATCATTAAGAGGGAAAGACAGAACGTTTGGCGGCTTTGGCCACTATCGCCGGCGTGATATCTGCAAGCAATCTTTCTTGTATTTACGGCAACGTTAACTGCGCTCCTATCTGCTGGCCTAGCCTAACACCAGCTTTCGAACTCTCTAAAATGCCTTATTTCGATGTCTTGTAATTGTTTTACAAGTGCAATTGAGTGTTGTCATGTCAGCCAAAGCAGGCACAAACGATGTTTTCAATTCAAAAATTTTTTTAGGCATCTTCTGATGCCTCCGATTCAGTTGCGCTCATCTGACAAGGGTTTCTTTCAACACCACCGGAAAGTCAGAGAAAATATTTTTTAACCAGAGAACGAAGATTAGATAACTCTAAAACCAGTATTTTTAGGCAATCTGTTTATGATGGCACGACACTGCTGAAAGTACGTAACCGCCACTGCGAACGCAAGTGTCACCGACCTTGTAAGCAGCCTGTCAGAGCAGCCTCCTTGATTTTTCCTTCCAGTCGCATTGGTGTGCCCAAAATGAACGTTTTGCTGATTGACGATTTCTATGCAGAGCCGTTCATTTTATCACTTCTAGGGCACTAGTTTAGCATCCACGTTGTTACATGAACGAGGAGGGCACATCCAACTTTGGCGAGAGTGGCTGCATTATATGCCATAGCAGGAAGGTGTCCACGGTAACGGGTAGACAGAAGCTGTGCTACCAAAAAAACGTTACACAAATTTAGCGCAGCCTGTTAAATCCGCCGTTTGAGTGGACCGTTCGCATTGCGGTGGCGTTGTATAAGCCGGTAGCGAAATACAGTTTTACCGCATTGTCAGTTTGAAATATGTAATTTTGGCAGGTGAACGATGTTTTTAAGGATGCTCTACACCGGTCACGATGAACTTAGGCACATGTGCGTTGTTTTGATGACATCGGCGAAGACTCCCCTAGATGTCAATGTCACCTTCGGCAATGCGTCCTACAAATGGAAGCCGTACGAGTTTGCTCACAAGTGTGGTCTCAGCGATGGAGAACAAATCTGGACACACCATCTGGCCAAAATCATTTTACGACTCTAATTAGGGAGGAGACATGCGTCTGAAGACCCTGTCGATATTGCCTGCGAGCAACTATAAACAATTAAAGGCATATAAATTTTTCCCACTACCGATTTTGTGCCAATCTTGTCTATTCTTTGCGCTTAGTGTAGTACCCTTTCGCTGTTCATTTAAATTACAGCAAATTTTTTTGAAGTGAATAAATTACAGAGTTTATTCCTGTAAAAAACCTAAATGTTGGTCAGGTCATTTTCTTTTGGCTGAAGAACAGTGGAAAGATTGTGTTCCAGGAACTTACTAACATCCTTCTGCGAGATCTTGTAGAGGGGGTGTTCAGTCAATGCTCCTTTACCTGGACGCCATCAACCCGCTAACATGAATGTACTACTAGCCTTGGTGTTCACCTCTGCTTTGGCGTTGCCATTTAACACCGTGACGGAGATTACGCAAAGTGTAGTCTGTGCTACTTTCGGTGTAGTCTGTGCTACTTTAGGACATCCTTTTAAGGATGTCCTAACCTCAGCGCCGTGCGGGGAACTAGGTAATATTGGTGAACTTTGGATTCATACCCACCCAAGTTATTATCGTGCATCCTCGATGCAATTACTCAGGAAGTGTGCAGAAGGAACATATAGAGGTAACTTGACAAATTTTGCCACTTCAAGAAATTTTCTTCTTTGAATGGCGTCACAGAATACTTTATCCTAGAGGAAAAATAGATTTGACAACATTGTTGCGGGCGGGCGGGCTTTGCAAGACAGTCAACCAGGAGGAAGCACGCACGCACTGCCCTGTGAGTCACGGCACACCCTTCGTCCAATGCGAAGAAAGGGTCGTCTACGAAATACCGTTATTTTGTAAAAAGTCGTACATCGGCTAGATGGGACGATGCCTCAATGACATGCTGCGCGAACATGCCGACTCGCTGAAAACCGGGACAGGCAGTATGCTTGTCCAGCATGTGAAAACTTGCAAATCGTACGCGGCTGATTTTGAAGCCTGCTGTGATGCAGGTTCTTTTGTCAGACGGGAGGTGTTAATCTGACCAGGCGGAGAAGGACGAGACTGTTGGTTGCGGACAAGGACAACGTGTATTTACGGGACAAAGAACTAACTGACAAAAAAGATAAATCAACATTAGCCTAATCAAGACAAGACAGTGAATGTCCTACGCGACAAAGTTCGCGCCCCAGAATAGTTCGCGCTCACGTGTTGGTCTCTGTTGGTGAGCTGGCCCGGTGCGCAGGGCTCGGTGCGCTGCTACGGTGTTCTTGTTGAGGTCGATGCTCCGGCCGATAGAAGACACGTCGGCTTCGGTTGAAAGTTTCTGGTAGTCAACGGGGAAGGTGCGGCTCGAAGCGGAGTTCCCCCGAACGTTAGCGCCCGGCAGGTCGCTCCCCGAACCTCGTTCTTCCTGCTCGTTCGTGCCACCACCGTCGTCTTCTTCACCCTCAAATGATGACACGGCGCTGTTGCCCGTGCGCTGCCAGTCCACAAGGGAAATGTGGCTCGGCTCTGAGTCTCCTGGGCGTTCGCGTCCAGCAGAGAACTCGCCGAGAGCCGCGTTCCTCCTGCCTTCAACTTGCTACCTCCGTTCCGCCTCCTGTTCCTCTTCTTTCTCCTCCTTCCCGGCGTGTTCTTTTTTCTCCCGAAGCGCCCCCAGCACGAGCGCTTCGTTGTCTTCACTTCTCACTCCGGCTCCTGGCTCTTAAACGCGCCTCCTCACACCTGCCATGTCCTGAAAAGGTATAGAGGCCAGCGCACACGTGAAATATGAGAGGCTTTCCTCATTCAAAACAGATCATGGTCTTGCGTCAGCCCAACATCGGTGGCTTTCCTGGATAAGGAAATCGCCTAGCTGTCCAGATAAGAGGAGCTGATATTTCGCCTATATCATCGCACGCATGCTGGATAAGAGCTTTCCTGCCTGTTTGCCATGCTTTTCAATCATCTGAAATTCGTTCTCTTATAACCATGCCAGTTTTTGTACTTTCATAAATGTTCTTTTGTTCCAAAAATTAACTGTTATTAGTCAGCGCCCGTGTTTGTCACCACTGCACTTAGTCCCATCCCTGCGCACTTCAACTTCATGCACTATAAGTTTGTTCTCTTTGCACCACTGAGCAAATGAATCCACGTTTCTGAAAATTCTTGCTGTCGCAGATACACATTATTTCTAGGAAGTTCTTTATGTCGCCCGCATGTAACAAGAATGAGTACTTTAGAGCGACCGAAACATCCTTTACAAACAAAGGGAACAATGGTGAGCCTAGAACAGACCCACGCGGCAGTCCACTTTTAGCCCAGTAGCGAGAAAACTGCTGGCCGTTACTGTTTACATAACAGGAGCTTCCACGCAAGTAACTGATTAACAGAACAATAAGTGTGTTATCTATGATCAAGAAGGAGAGATTAGAAATCAACAGGCGGTGACTGACGACAACAAGCCTTGCTTATGTCGAAGTGCACAGTATCCAGCTGCCTACTACAAGGTACGCCTTCTGATGCTTGTTGCATAAAAGAAACAAGCTTAGTGGTTCCGGAACGACCAGATATAAACCCGTGATCTTCTGAAAGTATTATGCCTTTGGCACTCAATACCAAAACATCGTGCAAAACAGTCAAAAAAAGCTTTGAGGCCACACATAGAAGCTATCCGGTAGTAACTTGCATTAGCTTGATCACCAGCTTTAAACTCAGAGACTATGACTAATCTTCCAATCTTCTGAATAAGTAGCACGTTAGACTGAATTAATAAATATGGCCGTTAGTATTGGAGCCGGAAGCTCTCCACACGTTTTTACTATTGCCGGTGGAATGCCGTCAGGGCCACAGATAAATGATGACTTGTGGCGTTTGAGGGTGTTACGAACGTGGTGCTCAGTAACTCTGGGAACAAAGAAATTAGACGACGCAGAAGAGGTGTTGGAAAAAATGTTAACGCCACCCTTATGAACACAGAGCTGAATTTATCTACTAAGGCATTCGCAACCTAATGAGGATTCCTGAGTCAACTGAAAGTGTAATGATTCCGGGCGCCTTGCCGGCAAATGGGGAACAAACATAGTGCCAGAAGCTTTTCTTCTCACGCGTAGCGCTGATTTCTTCCCTAGCTACATACTTCGACTTATAACAAGCACGCAGGGCCCTATAACACCTAAACTCTTGTCTTGAAGCTTCAAAGTGTGCGGCGAGAGTTTGCCCGTGATCACGGGCTTTACGTTTAGGCACCTGTGCAGTTCTGCAGAAAACCAGTTAGGGAATTCAGAGTTCTTGCAGGACTTTTTATGTATGAACTTGTGCATTCCTTCCTGAATGACATTTAACTTTATGGAATGGGTCATCAACAGAGGGAAGATTTATCAGGAGAAAGAGGTCAATGTAACACAGGTATTTAAAAAAGACAACATAATCTCCAGCAGCAAAGTTGAACATGGGAGGAGTAGAGCCAGTCGCCAGAACCTTTTGAGTGTTCCGATACATATAGCAAGGAAATATGAAGGATAGTGTAAAATTTGTCAGCTCGGACCAGCAATACATCCGATAAAGAAATAGTAGGACCGGAGAGGTTAGTAAAGCAAATGTCTTAAACATTACTACCCAGGTTTTCACATCTATTTGCCTGTTCTAGACTACTGAAAGAAAGAAAGTGTAACAGACTTAGCCCTTTGTAATAGAAGTAGCTCTACGAAGTGCAACAGGCGTCACACTACTTAGCCCTTTCTGGGTGACGTAGCTATTATTGTGGATGACAGTTCCGTCTTCGCAGTCCACACCGGAAGTTCCCCGATATAAGAAATTTACTTTCTCGGTAAGCGTTAACAATACCCTCGACCGATGCAACACAGACCTGAAATTCGGCAGAGTTAATAGATTGCGGAATACGAACAGTGGAAATTGCCAGGCTATTTTTTCTCCCGTGGACTACTCCTTCCCACATTGATTCCTTAAGCGTTTCAATGTCTGAGCGACCACAGCGATTCAGTGACTTGACCACAACAATGAGTACTCCACCGTCACAATTTCTTGAGCATGCAGCTTTCACTCTCACTACAAAAGACAGCATACGTCTCACTAAAACGATCACTAGATGCAATTTCTGAAGAGAGCTGAGTTCCAGAACGGATAATAACAATTAATGTGAACGATGCTAAAGAAAGAAACAGCTCTGTGACCACGTCCATCTAAGTAGTACACATTCCGGTGTGGAATAAGTGCTCGGGAGGGAAACGTTAAGACGAGCGTAGCATAGACTCACGAAGCGCGACCCGAAAGGTATTGAAGAGACTAGCTTTCGGCCACAGACAAGGATCTCGCAATAAGTCTCATAAATCGTGGCTTACTTTATCATAAAGGAGGAAAAGGTATTATACCTATTATTTAGCGCTTGCAGGTAAAGGGTGGCCGCATTTCTGGCAGAAATGTTTGACGAGAGCTCAGCTTCCGTGGTATCGGGGTAAAGCTTTCTGACGGCGAAAGCCGTCGGCTGCTTCCACCGTTGTCTTTCTGAGATTTCGCATGAGTCAGACGTTCCAAAGAAAGTTGTAGGTAAATTTGCGCACCTTGTCCGTAGCGTCATCGGTGGTAGAGACGGCAACAGTAGATCCTCGTCTAGCCGACCCGATGTCGACAGCAGTCAAGCCGGGAGCCCTGAGACCCAAGCTCCCGTGATTTAACCCCCCGCTGGTGACGATGGAAACCATTCTTCGGGATCGTGGAACCACCAGGAACAGCAGACGCGCCTGCGGCCGTGGCGAAATAAAATTTTATGGGGATGACTGGTAACCCGGCCACAAATGACACCTCGGGTGATTGAAGCCGGCTGGAAGAGGAGGCAGCATTGTGCGGGTCAGGAAGCAGAACCGGGCCTTTTGTAAACGATGTAATTCGTCACGGAGGGTACCGATGATCGTTGCGTGCCCGGCCCTTTCCGGCTTACCTTCCCAGACGAGGCTGTCAAATCCCTGCATGTTTTCCCGGCGCAGATGGTCATTGTCCTCATGCAGACGGGCCACATTGTTGCTTGAGAAAGAAAAGCCCTTCACCGCATCATTGAATTCTCTTATAATAAGATTATTATTATAATAATATTATTACTAATAATATATTATTATCTTCACAAATAATAATAATAATCAATAGTTACAAAAGTAGGCAGTCACATGTTTCAGAGGCTGCCAGATACACAGATTGTTTGACAATCCAATAATCAAGAAAAGCTACAACACTACGAAGTTTAAAAACAAAAATATTCCCACCATCCTGCACAATCTGATTATTACAGATTGTATTGTCTAATGCATTGCAAAAAGCCTTTGTGCAATAAGAATAGCAATAGCACGAATTAAGTGTCAGAAAAATGTCTACAAGCAAGGCGTAATACGAAACTTCAATTTCACGTGAATGCATGAAACAAACTGCCGTAAAAATAAAGAAAATAACAAGTTCTTAAAAAGTGTCATACTGCGGCCCGGACGGGTCCGTTAAAAATGCGCCACGCAAGACGTGTTGACTACAAAATTATGTCATAGTACATACCACATGTACATCCGTAGCATCAACATCACACATGGACAAATTGTAAGCAACTTTGTGAAATCAATGCACACATGAGGAAAAACAACTGAAGAAAAGAAGTACTGCCGCAATGAAGTAAGTGCGCCACTGCTAACAGCCCGGTCAAGATCTCCCGAAACGAACGATGAGTAATATCGTGTACCTTGGAGTGAAACATATTGATGATGCAGAGTATCAAGAGGGGAACATCTGCTGAGTCCTCTAGCTGCGCCGAAAAGATGGTTAAGCCTTGTTGCCTTTTTCGTATCACGGAACCTAATGCAAGCAGTCCCGAGCATGAAATAGTTCCATGAAGTAGTTTGCATAAGAAATGAATGTCTGACGGGTTCGCTGGGAACTTGAAGAAATAGTTATTGGGAAAGGCTCAGAGGAAAAGCGATGCATAAATAGTGATAAACAGTTGGTCTGCGCATGCTCTACTCGTTGACATTTAGGCCTGCAGGTTCAATTCAAAATGAAATAAGTATACTGAAGTTGTATATTACAAAGTGTTATAAGTAGTTTAAGAACGAATGAGGATACTATAAATCTCGTGAAACCCTGCATAGAGCACCAAGCGAGCGGAGGGTTTGCCGGGTCACTTGAGTGACATGAGGCGGGAAAGTTAAGGCGTTGTCGATGAGCCGTCCAAGGTCTTTGATCTCGTCGACTCTATACAGGAATCCGCCCTTAATGCTGTAGCAAAAGTAAGTGTGGTTCGTTTTTCGACTATAAAATACGGCCTTCGTTTTCGCAGGGTTAAGATTTTGATGTGTTATCTGAGCACCATTTTGCAAAGGAGAATACGTACCTTGTTCCAGGGCAACACCGTCACCGATGGGCTCAATTTGTCTGAATATTTTGATATCATCGTCCTACCGAAGAAAACTAGACTTTTTAACGGCGGCTGACAAATCCTTAACACAAGTGGAGAGAACAATAAAAATTCCGCCACCTTCCCACGAAGGGAACCCTGAGGTGATGCAAAGCATCTCTCGGGGTTCAATTCGCGTTTCCGTTATGTTGGTTACCCAAATGTGGTTGAAAGTGTAGTGAACCTCAAGTGATGCTCAATCACACGTAAAGTTCCAAGTACGCAAATACTGTCTTCATCGGAAGATTCAACGGAGTCGTCGTCGTCAAGCGGAGCACGAGCAAAGTCAAGCGGAGTCGAGCAACTGTGTCAAGCGAAAGCGCGCGCTTAACTAAACGGGCGCCGAGCGCTCGCGCTCGGCGCGCTTGACGGAGAGGGAGGACAGCGGAAAGAAAGTTGCGCATGCTCACACATGCGCACACAAGCGCGCCGGAGCACATGCGAACGTACGCGAAGCGCGCCGGAGCCGGAGAGAGAGCGCATAACGCACAGCTGTCGGACAGAAGAACGGAGGAGAGTTTGCGCATGCGTAATGAGGAGTGCAACTATGCCGGTTCAACGCGGGGACAGGCCGAGTGGAAGAGATGTCTTGCATCTAAAAGAGGGCCCAACACGGAGCTTTGGATCGCACCATTATTTAAGCTATACATAGAGCACGTCTGCCCATTAACGCTAACGAAATTCCACCGATTGCCTACATAACTACCGAGCAATGCCACGAGTGATGTATCAGTCCGGCTGCAAATCTTATCAAGTACCAACGCGTGGCAGGCAACATCAAATGCTTTTCTCAGGTCACAGTAGACAAAGTCCAACTGGCCTTTCTTGCAAACTGCAGCGTAGGCCCGCTCTATGAAGCAGGAGAGACTGGTTGATGTCGCCCTTCCTTAATAGAACCGTACTGTTTATTTGTGAGAAAATGCTTTGCAGAACGCGACGATACTTTGTGCAGCGCTGTCTCAAAACTCTTGGAGACAGCATAAAGGATCAAAGAGCTTTATAGTTTTTCGCATCAGATTTGGTACCGTACTTGAAAGAGGGATGCACTCAAGAAATTTTCCACTGGCGAGAGAACAAAACAGGAACAAATATTCTGCTGAATGTTCTTAACATACCAGGAGGTATTCCGTCAGAGCCATATGAGAGCGATGTTTTCAACGCCTGGGTCTGTCAACAACAAACTGCTCGTCCAATAGTACTAAGCTTGTGCCCTCAATATTATTCAAAACTACGTTTATTTCAATATCATCGCGGTGGCCATATGTGGAAATTAATTGCTGCGCAAAATGGTGGGCAACATGTGGAACTTCTTCCCCAGAGTAATCGGAAATACGGGTGTCCTCATGTAAGTTATTGTTACGGGATCGAGTATATATCCAAAATGTTGCAGGCTGGGATTTACGCTGCTCTCCAGAGAATCGAGATAGAGGCGCTGGTCTCGCTCATAAAGACGTTACAGATTTTTACGGTAAGAGCGGAAGTTCTCTTTCCATTCATGAACCCTGATTATGTCATATTTTCACTGGCAGCAGTCTTTTTATTTGAGGGCGGTACGAGGTTAATGAGAGAGCCAGAAGAGAGGTGTTTTGAATGGCAGGGTTTGCAGTGGGGATAAACTGATCACGTCGCTTTTGACTATTTTAGTGAACAGCTCGACCTACGCCTTGCAATCCATGACTTGAATTTTTTAACCATTCAAACAAAAAAAATCTCATACAACCAATGTAATCACCAGGGCAAAACAGTAGGAAGAGAATTCATTGTTCTTATTGAAGCACTAAAACGCTGAATTGAGACGGGAGCAGAAACTAAAAAAGGAGGATGAAGCTTGTCGGGTTTGACAAAAGAGATACAGGGACACATGGATGTAACCAACCTCTATGTAATGAATTCTTGGAAAAAACGACATTGTTCAATTTCCCCATTGCAAGCCCCATTGAAGCCTACGTATTGCGCCCTTACGTAACAAAGCGTCGCGGCGATGAACCTTGAAAGAACAAATTCGGCGAGCTGATTAGTCAATAAATTTTGCACTTTTGCTCAAATACCGCAAGATAAATGAACTAATTTAGCAAATATACGACTACCGTAAAAGAACCAGCGGCAAGAAAATGTCTGGAATTGCCGAATACGAAATTGGTCATAGTGAGGATGATGAACTAGGGGCTATCATTATCTCAACGGGGAACATGGCAGTCCCAAACTGGTTCTGCTTGAGTAGCGTGGCACCACACCAGATAGCAAGAGTATCTACCCTACACGTTTTTTTTAATCCCGCACGGCAAACTTACCATGCGTTTCCCAAGCGTGAGTACTGTCTTAGTTCACTGGAGAGCAGGGTTAATTCCCAGCCTGCAACATTTGGATACATACTCGATCCCGTAACAATTTTATTTATTTTTCTTTATTATTTCACAATACTGCAGGCCAATTGCTGGCCCAAGCAGGAGTGGATACATCAAAACATAATTGTAGAAAACAACAGACAAACAATACAAAAGAAACCAAAAGTTTAAGAAAGAAGGTGACGCTCAAGGTCATCAAGAAACCTATTAGAATGAAAGATGTCACACGGCAAAACAATTCCAGTCATCGACAGTTCTAGGAAAAAACTATATTTAAAAGCATTTGTTCGGGCAATAATTGGGGTTAGAGCATGTTCATGACCCATGACGAGTACGTCGTACTGATAGCGGTTTTAACACAGTCAGGAGATCAATTTTTACAATACCACACAAACAATGTAAAGAAAGGAAAGACGACTGAACTTTCTCCGAGCTTCTAAAAAGTAGAAATGTCATTTAATTGCATTAAGGTGGTCGGGGAATCAAACCTACGATATTTGCCAAAAATAAACCTTACAGCTTTCTGTAATACGTTCCAGATTCATAATTCTTTCTGGTATGCGGATTCCAGATAATGGAAGCATACTCAAGCTTAGAAACGAACACAGGCATTCTAGGCTAGGATTTAGTACGCGAGGGTGCAGAGTGCTAGTTTTCTTTTAGAAACCATAGCTTAAGTAATGCAAAAGTGGGTAATGTTCAGTTATGTGGTTCGACAAGTTAATTGCTTGAGAGAGGACCCCCAAGTACTTATATTTGTCTACATTATTTTGTTAGTGCCCCTTAGCGTATAGTGGAATTGACTAGGACTTAGCTTCCTGGTGATGCGCAGAAGCACAGTTTTTTTTAGTGTTAACTGCATGCCACCCGTTCTGACACCAGTTATCGATAGCGATAAGTGCATCTTGTAAAGCCACATGATCACACGGTGAGGAAATTTGCTTAAACGTGACGCAATCATCCACGAACAAACGCACAGACACATTTTCAGGAATAACAGAAGCTAAATCATTAACATAAATTAAAAACAAAAAGTGGCCCTAGCACACTTGCCTGTGGGACTCCAGAGGACACACGAAGAACAGTCGATGAAAATTATTAATCACCTACATACTGACGTCTATCTTGAAGATAAGCCTGAATCCACTGAACAATTTTTGTAGGTAATCCTATACGCTGTAATTTGGTGTAACAACTTCCGTGTGGCCCTTTGTCAAAGGCTTTACAAAGATCTAAAACAGTACATCAGTTTGCCCAGAAACTTCAAGCACACGTGAAAATTCATGGACAGTTGTAACTAACTGGGTAACTGTAGATAACCCCCTTCTGAAGCCATGCTGATGCTTTGATAGTACATTGTGTTCACTGAGAAATTCATAGACGTAATTAGCAATAACGTGCTCAAAGCTTGCAACAACTGCTTGTAATAGAAATGGGGCGGTAATTCTCAAACGATAAAGGGTCACCTTTTTTATGAATTGGTTTCACACGTGCTATACCCCAATCAGCCGGTATTTCCCCCGTAGCAATTGAAAGATTAAAAAGACCAGTTAGGAATTCCGATAAGTATTCAGCGTACCGGTTAAAAAGCATTAGGAATGCCGTCAGGCCCCGGAGGGTTTTTGGGATCAAGTTGTAATAGCATGTGCAATACGCCTTCTTGCGTCACTAATAGGTCATTGTCTGAGTCAATGAATGAATTCTCAAGTTCATAATCATCGGTTAGAGAAAAAACGCTCTGGAAGTATGCATTAAAAATGTTTCAGCAATAGTAGGAGCGTCCGTTAGTATTACACCATTAACCTTCATTTTACTAATCCCTGTCTTAGACTCGCTTAAATACCTCCAAAATTTTTTTGAGGCTATTCTTAAGAAATTCAGTCAGCGTATTACTATAAAAAGTGTTTCTTGCTTGTGCCAAGCTTGTTTGTAGTTTGTCTTTCAGTACGTTTAAGCGTGGGGTGTCATTGGTACATGCTTCTTGCGAAGCCTTTTTTTTACGCTTCATGTGGATTATTTCCCGTCTAATCGAAGGGTTTGCACGATGCTTGTAAGTTTTTCGACACGGTACAAAATTTTCAACACAATGACGTATAGTTCTAACAAACGATTGCCAAGAGGTCTCAACATTGTGTAACAAGGATCCGATATGCGTTTCAAGGTAGTGAATTATAGCTACATCATCCGCCCTAGTAAATTCCTTTATAAAAGAAATCAGTTTATGATCATAAATGCCCGGTTCGATTGCAACATAGCCATCAGAAAATATTTCACTTAGAAAGAGTAAATCCAAAATCGACCCGCCTCGAGTACAGACATCCACCGCTTGCTTGAGGTTGAGCAAAAACATGATGTCAAGAATTGAGTCACCCGAAGGAGAGCAGCCATAGCTTAAATTATCCCAAACAATAGATGGCAGTTAAAATCACCTGTTAGCAAGACGTGTTTCCCACATAAACCTAGAAGTCGATCATATAATTTGATCAAAAACATATCATCTGCATTGGGTGTACAGTAAAGAGCACAAAGGAAGAAGGTAACATGGTCAAGCGATATTTTCAAAAATATGCTTTCATGATCAGCAATTTGATCGGCGAGACAGGCGTCAACGGAAATCTTTTTACAATAACCGCCACGCCCCCACCACGAGAGCCTCTATCCCGCCTAAAAACTTGAATCCAGGCGGCACAATTTCTTTGTCACTATCAGACCATGTAGCCAGGTCTCAGTAATGACGCAATATGTGGGTCATATAAAAGAAGAAGATTTTCAAGCTTATCGAATTTGTTAGCTAGGCTCCTAGCATTAAAAGATATCAAGCGAAGCTGGAACGTTGGGAATTGCTATGCCTTAGCGGGGTCCTTTTTAACCTTTGACAGCCATTGACGGGAATTTGAAGAGTCGTTCCAACTGAAAAGGTCGGTACCAATACGGAGCCTATCTTCAACAAGAAATACATCTTTACCGGCATCTTTATCCGCCTTAGCTGATTGCCAAAGCAATTTACGTTTCCGACGTGTTTCCGCACAATAGTCGTTTTCAATACTAATCTTGGAGCCCTTAAGTTTTGAAACGTTTTTCCAGATAGCCTGTTTTTTCCTGTAGTCTTGGAAATAAAGAATTATCGGCCTGTTATCTTTATTGCGTCCAAGCCTGTGAATACGAGCGACAGAGGAGCAGTTCACACTTAACTTATTCCCAAACAATTCATCAATAACCTTACATCGCAGATCGGATTCAGTTTCATCCTGAGATTCAGCAATACCAAAAACTATCAAATTCGATCTGCGGGTGTAGTTTTCTAGGTCAATGAACTTCGCGCTCTGGGTTTGAACGGCCTCTTGAACAGTTTCAACGGTAGTGGTTAGTTTTCCATGGGTTTCGTTAACATTAGCTTCAAGGGCATTTAGGCGCACACCAAAACTCTCGATCGTTTTTTCAGTACCTTCAAGACGAGTTTTTAAATCGGCTATCTCTGCCTTGATTTCCCTCTGTCCATCCAGGATTGCCTGAAACATTTGTTCAACAATAGGACCAGGATTTGATTCCACGTCCCCACAAAGAATAATTTTGCATGAACAGTAGCACTCATACGCAATAAGAATGCAGGTGCGTGGGCACGGCAGAATAACAAGAAATCTGTTGTCACTACGTATTGAACATCCATATCTAACCTGTACGATGAAGAAACGAAAGGCCGTGAGCCACATGTTCCCAGTGCTTTCGCCTTACATGAGGCGAATAACTTACATAGGCGAATAATAACTTACATGAGGCCATCGTGTCGGCCTGAGTCGCACGTCTCCAGGTTTATCTGCAGTATCGGTTCGTCGGTGATGAGTGCTGCACCTAGAAAACAAAAACTGGTGCCTTTCCAGGAAACGCCGCAATTGTAACTTCCATCTCCGCTTGAGAGAAAGAAGAAAGCTGCCGCATGAAATAGTATCACATGGCTAGTACCCCCTCAACAATCTTGAGTGCGGTATAGAGCATCAAGTTCGCAAAAGACACCGTTTCAGCATACGTTTGGTTCCTGTAGCGGGTTAAGTACCAAAAGTGTCAAAAGGATAAAGTTACACTTAAGTTACGTTTGTTAATACGGGCGTAAGCAACCTTGGTTCTTTGGAGGGCCGTGGAGTGCCTAATCTCATGGAAGTGTTTTTTTCACTGCGGAAAAAGGCATGGAGGGTGAGTCCACCTTGCCTGTTATCTAGCATTTTGGCTTCGTAAATGCTTCTTTCCCGCGATTCTTACGTCGAAACCTGCATGTACAGAAAATCTGGATGTAACCAAAAATTTCGAACTTTTTTTTAAATTCTGCATCCACGTTTAACTGTATCGGACAACAATACTCGCGCGTTTTGAATGTCTGAAAAGCAAATATGTATGGTATTCTGAAAGCAGTTTTTGGTAATATTGAGTTGCGCCACGCATGTGAATTCAACGAAGTGTAAAATCATGCTGGATTTCTGCTGCACGTAATATGTATAGTGTTGATGGGTAAGTCTCTGCCGTTGTACACCAGCTGTATTGAGATCACCCAGAATGATATGCTGGTGATTCGGGTGTGATTGGGAAACTTCTACGAAAAGTCCCTATTAATAGCTTCTGGCCCCCTGTAGGAAGAATGTCCAGCCAGAGAGACTCGTTGTACACGTTAGGTTCAGCACGCGCGCAGACTTGAAGAGCACTATCACACGCAACAACAACCACCCTGCATTTTGTCTACACACAAAAACCCTAATCTTTACGAAAACATTGTAATTTGTTGACAAATAATCATTACAGCTGTGAACACAAATCTAAGGTTCAGAAATACTAAGATTCGGAAAATTTGAATAATCTCGTTTGAAAAGAATTCAGTGGCTTTGGTGGCGAAGGCTGCCTGCATTCTCAAAATAGATGTCCAACTATAGTTTTCTCTTTGTCGCAATTGTGAACATCGGTGGGACATACATGTCGGTATGCAGCTTCAACGGAAGGGTTTGTCATTAGATACCTTCGGCCAGAAGAAAATATCACCCACGCGCCTCAAAAAACCTCGTTTACATCCACACAGAAAGAGAGTGGAAGGTGTACTTGAGTTTCAGCAGCTGGCAGAATACATTAGCTGGCAGAAAAATCGCAGAATAAGCAAGCAATTCACACCTCGGCGCCTTAAAAACAGCCAAATACGTTTTAGAACAGGATTTTCCTTGCTTTTCCCAGGCACGTACAAACAACGGAAGGACATATAATAACACTCTTGTCGAAGCGCCATACAAACAATCCACAGAAGCGCAACATTATCTAGCCAAGCCAGAGAAATATTTAAAAAAGAAAAACATTCACTAGGCAGAGGTCCGCGATTGGATGGCAATGCGTTCAAATGCTTTCCGTGGCATCCGATACTAAATTACGTAGATCAAAAACTCTAAAAAGGTTGAGCGCTTCGTCATAGTGTGGACCAGCACGAGCAACAACCCCGTTTTTTGTTCGAATCCGATTCCCTTGAAACCTTTATGTGTAACACTTTAATGGGGTGTTTAAAAGGCGTTTCGGGTTCTCGCTGATGCTTCCTTGTCGAAATGCATAGGAATACAGCAAACTGCGCTTGTAGTTGCAGCTGTATTTGTTACCACGGGAATAAAATTTTTGTTGAAATGGTATGGTTCTGTACTATACAGAGCATAGTTAAGGCACTCCTGAACGTGGAAAATGATGGTCTTAAGGTATATATGCCGTGGGCTGCATACGGAAACAATATTGCGTATTCAGCATCACAAAACCTGGCTAGCGAAAACATACCACTGTAAGTGGGCGTTATTCAATTGCGACCAACTCATTCTAAAGCCCGCCTCCCCCAAAAACCCGCCTAATTTACCAAGCCACCATTATTCGCTAAAAATACATGAAATTGAACTAAGACGAGATTTACAGTAAAGAAGCTGGTCGGGAGAAAAACATTGTTATCTGCAGTGAAGGTAACACATTCCGTTTGCTGCAACACAGAAACACAACCCCTGGGCTGCAAGGTGGTACACCGGAGGTCGTTCTCAGAGGGAATGTTCAACTGAAAAAGTAGGTCACTCTGGGGGCAAAATTTGATCTGCTGGCTTGGTCCTCACTGGAAACAGATTGCTCGGCTTGACTGAAATTCATGGACGCATTAATGGTTGTTGTGAAAGTCCTTGGAGCCAGCCTGGTCTACAACGACCCTTATTTATTTATTTATTTATTATTTAATTAGAAATATCTGCCAATCCTAGTCGGGATTTTCGCAGGAAGGACATCGGAAAAACACACAATAAAAGCACACAATAAAAACATCCGTAAGTTATACATCGTTTAGGATACGCGTTACATTCATGTTACCAAGTTCTCACGATTTTTAACAACCAAATCCAAACAAGTTCGTAACCAAGTTATATCAACAACGTCTTAACAATAATTGTACTACATCGAAATGATTACAGTGCGAAAGAGTCAAAATAACAAAGCCTAAAAACAATCGATTTTGCAAAGATGACTGCAATAGCGCAACGTTTAGGGTTCCGAACGCAAATGTGCTTCAACAAGAGGTGAAAAAAATATTTAAAGAATTGCTGCTGGTAATCATGGCTGCTAAGCCGTTCCATTCCCTTATGGTGGCTGGGAAGAATGAGTGTTTGAAACATTCCGTGCGGAATGCGTATTCTTGCAGTATTTCGGGGTGCTGCTTACGCGTGGGTCGTGATTGTTTAACTGTAATGTATCTAGAGGCATCGATGTTGGTTTGCCTCCAGATACCATTACATCTGTTTGCCATCTGTGATATGCAATGTTTCCAACTTCCCGTAGCGTGTATACGCAAGGTTAGAATACGCAATGATTCGGCGCTAGCCTTGTTCACCAGGGCTCCGCTTTTAATTAGTTGGGAACAAGGCTCAAGAAATGTTTTGGGCTGCTGTTTAAACGCACATGTAACCCTGTAAGGATGTGTTGACCGAATGTCTTCAAGGGAATGCGTTTGGTATGCTACTAAAGGTGTCTTTGCACGGGTACACCCGTACACATATAATTTTATGTAGCAGGACATACATGAGACGAAGGATGGGATGTGGTGAAGCGATGTGTTTACAGAATGTACATGGCAGCAATGAGACAGCACGTGCAATGACACAGCCACTTCGTCGTCTTCGTCGTCTCCTGCCTGAGCCCACGCAGTATGGGAAATTGCCCTGCGTATCTGCGTCCGGTGACATCACCCAACTGTTGAGGGCGACCGTCCTGCTAGAAGGCGAGGCGAGGTAAAGATTGCGATGCGGATGGGCAATGCGATGAAAACATAGAGTGAAGATGTGCCTGCCCCCTCCGATCATGATGCACGTGATGATGCCTGGCCCCGCAACAGCGATGTCTTGAAGCCAGAAGCGGACCGTCTGGGGAACTGGAACGACGTCGGATGAGCGGGCTGGGGACCCGGCCTCTTCGGTTGTTCTGGTCTCGACTTGTAACAGCTGGTCTTGATCGGCCGCTCCTGTGCTGGAGTCACAAGGCGGAGTCAGTGGGCTGGGGCTACCCGACATGGCCCACTTTCCCTTGATGGTTTCGCCAAGGCCGAGACGATGCGGTGCGAAGGCCAAGATGAAGATTAATACACCGAACCCTTCACCAATATGATACGTGGCAGCAGGACACAGATGAGACGAACGATGGGTTGGGGGTAAAGCGATCTATTTACAGATTGTACATCGCAGCCATGAGAAGGCGCACGCAAGGATAGAGCCACGTCATCGTCTTCGTCACCTCCTGCCTGAGCCCAAGCAGTATGCGACATTCCCCTAGCTAAATATGTCCCGTGACAATATATATCCGCGTGCCGTCCGCCAGCCAGGCGGAGGAGACGGCGATCGCGCTGGCGCTGACGGATCCCCAGTGCACCACAGTGCTTAGTGACTCCCGGTCGGCCATCGCGAACTACGCCTAAGAACAACGTATGTGAAAGTGACCGTGCGTGCGGTGAAGTGCAGTGCGGTGATCAGTGGAGCGGTGCCGGCCACCCACCTTCGGTGGTTCCCGGCGCACACCAACATCAGAGGCAACGTGGGGCGACGGTCTCCCCAACCGCAAACGAGACGGCGGACGCAGCCGCGCGAGGACTGACCAACCGCGCGGCGGCGGTCTCTTCCCCACTGCCGAGCCCGCGACAGAGGGAGGCCAACGCGAAGACGACGACGAAGACGACCAACGACGACGTGGAGTGGGACCCGGCAGCCCCTCCTCACGTACGGGGAGGTTGCTGAGTGGTACCGGCTCGGCCGGCGCACCGCGCCGGCGCCCCACCCGGAACTAACACGACACAGGCAGTGCTACTACGCCAACTACAAACACAGTCAGTGATCACGCCGGCGCTCGCGCGTCACGTGTGCCCGGACGTGTACTGTACACAGTGACGTGTGTAGTGTGTGCGGGCACATCGACGCAACTCTGGCCCACATTCTGGGGACTGTTGCAAGTGCACCCGTGGAAGCTGCCGACCTCTACGCCGGCTGCCGGACACCATAACGAGTGCCGTATTTCGACGGACCTGGCCGCACAAACTCTAGCCGTCCAGCAGCTCGAGGCTGCTCTCGCCAGGCAGAAGCGGAGCGAGTCGCAGACGGGGGGGAAAGGGACGAACTCCCGAGTATACCTTTCGCGCACCGCTCCGCCGACGCCGGCGGGGCCTAGTCCCGAAGACGTCGTGACCGTGGGTGGGATGTGGCGGCTTCTGCGCATCCCGACCTCCCACTCCCTGCTGGCCATAAATAAAGTCTTTCTCTCTCTCTCTCTGGTATTAACGGGGTATTGACTTTTGTTTTATTACTAGGTTTAAGGCTGCTGAAAATGCTTTGTCAATGCTTTTACTGCACCGAGTAGTGAAGCGTTTGTCTAGGAGTCTCAAAGGAGTATAGCGGGCCTTCCACAGGTATATATTGCAAGGGCCTTACTACTTTTATTTTATATCAATTTTTTTGTGCAGAGACTAGACAAATGTGCTCCGTGCAATAGAGTTGGGCACAGTCATTTCACCAACTACAAAGTCTACTCTACAGAAACATGGTTTTTGTAAAATTGGTTCTGTGTGAAAGATGTGTACTAACAAGAATAAACGAACCACGTAAGCAAACCTACCACGTATATGCGTAACTTCGAAGCATATTGCGAGTATTCCTTACAGAGGCCCAAACAATAACAATTAGACACGTAGTGTACGTCAAAGTGTATGTGGGACGATATTCGGGTGGAAACAATTCCAGTGCAATGCCCGAAGCATCAGTATGAATTTTGACAAGTTGTGTATATTTCTGTTTTTTTTCCTCTACGCATTGCCACCCCAATTAGGCTCTCATGTATGGCGGTTAGCATTGAATCATGCTGTTGTCTTGAACAAATAGAATAACTACGACCGCACTGTACAACGCGATCGCCAGAATGGTGATGTTTTTTGCACGGCTTAACAGAAGTTTCAGACTTATGACCATCTGCGGGATTTATGCGAGCTACCCAGAGTATACATTATAAGTCGCTTACAATCGTGGAAAGGCATTTTTTAAAACGTTTTTATTTGCAACATAAGAGCGTTATACGACCTGGCTCCGCATCAAGCCCGCATTGGTTACGAGTGAATCCTTACATTCACGTTAGCTCCCAGCAAACCTGTAAAGAGAGAAATTCTGCTGACATGTGTTTCAACCGCTTTGCAGGAATCTTGCCACCACGCTTTGCTAGCCAGTCTCCGGGCTCAGTAGAAGCGCCTAGACCGCGCAGCGTACCCTTGCCTATTGCTTGTCTCTGTAGGCGAGACAGTGCGAAGGAAAAAAAATTATTGCCCTTCCACTCTGTGAAGAAGGATTACCTGCAAAGCTGGACGCAGTTCACAGAGTGCACGAAAGAAAACACGTTTATTGTAATTTGCGATGGATCATTTTTCCTAGCCAACAAGCTGAATGAACCTCTGACGAATCCAACTTTTGTGCTTGCAGATAAAGAAGGTACTGCTTGTGTCCCTCCCTCGTCGTAAGCATCTTACTTTCTGTTTAAGGCCGTGTTCGGACTGTTGCCGCAACTGACGTAGTAACTTTAAAGAATGGCGCCATTTTTCGTCTTAGCCAACCGAACCACGGGTTGTGGCATTTTTTACGTCCATAGATCATGATACGGGTTTTCCGTCGGTAATCTGAACATAGCTTAACATACAAACCCACTCCTCTCTACCACTAAGGACTTCGGACAGGTCCCACTGGGCCGTTCAATGTCCGCGCCTAAAACTTGCACCAGCAGAATGAACTTGCCATCCATCAATACGAGCGTGAAATCTATAGCTGCTCGTGCATGTCTCACTTCCTCCCTCCCAGTAATCTCCAGTACAAACCTGCGCCCGCATAAGCCAGCAATAGGTCATGTGTACGTGCTGAGAAGTGACAGATTCTGTGGAAAATCTCCCCTGAAAGCCCCTCGAAGAAGTGATATTGGCTCACGCCGGCGTTCTAAGCGGGCAATTTGCTGTTCATCCGGGAGGGATTCACCGCTACTTCACGACCTAAACTTGAGGTGGTAACAGCAGCTTTCTGGTGTTTTTGCACCCATTCGCGCTTGTGCACGAGCGAAAGCTTCTATACTTGCTTTTATTTCCAACGAACGGCATGCATCCGTCCCATGACGATTTTAAACATAGAAGCCCTTGAGCTGAATTGAATCGTACAAATACGTGGCTGTTTTCCTTCCCCCTCGTATGCATCTTACGGTGCATGTAAGATGTCTGTGTAACACATCAACCCACACCCAAACCACTCGATTGGGAACGACAGCCAACTAACCGCATTTATCCATGTAATTTGGACATCTAAATACTCGCACAACCACTATTTTATCGGTAGCGGCATGAAACTTAGCTGTGCAAGCACGCCCCCTCTTTCTACCCGCGAACTGTGCAGGCATAAAACGGCAACCGGTGGTGGCGCATACTTAGGCGTGAAAAACACCGGCAAAAATGTCCCTCGGAAGTTCTTCCAAGCCGAAAAAGAAATACGGGCTCAAACCGGCGTTCCAACAAGTGACGTTTTTCATATACCAGGAGGCATTCGCAGCTATTTGGCGAAGCGAATTTGAGTAGAAACGGCGACAGCGCGTTTCGGTCAGTTTACGGGGCAGCCCTGGGGCAGCCGTTACTTGGGCTATGTCCACATAAACGAGTGAACGAACGCAGCAGCGACGAAATAAAGGTGAGAGCAGCGTCTAGCGAGGGGTGTAATGGAGCACGACACGTGCATTTACGATGTCTCTCACTGCCTTTCCCTCACACAAGGTTCGTGTGTGGCCACCAAGGAGCGCCCTCCCTCTGACACTTTCCCCAGAAGTTGTTCTATTCTCTGCTAATCGATAATCACGTGACGTTTGCGTGGGAGGTTCGAAAACGATATGCAACACCATGCTCGATCCTCCCTTGCACGGGGCGAATCCGTACCACTTAACATTTGCGCGGAATCTTCAAACACGACGTACCACTTGACATTTGCGCGGAATCTTCAAACACGATTTGCAACATGCTGGCCGGCGGCGGCGAACTGCGAGGTAGCAGCAGAGCAGCGCACGTCGCCGTATGTTAGCTGATCACGCGAAACTTCCTGAGACGCAGCAGAACTGCTCCGTGGCCGAGAAGACTGCAGCTCACGCAGCGACAAAATTTCATACTAGGAAGAGTAGCAATCGTCAGGGCATTTCTTTACGACCATCCGTGCTTCTGTTTATTTTTCGCAATCAACTGATAACTGCATACCACCGTTAGCTGCCGACTTACCAATTTGCCAAAGGGGCATCGTTGGAGGTGAGCGGGTATAGAATGTGTTGAAAATGTATTTAAAATTCCTTTGTCGTGCTGCGTGAGCTTCGTGGAACAGACGGGCAGATGGCTCAATGGGTGTCTACGCGAGTAACCAGTAATGTGTGTAATGGCAAGGAAGGCATTTTTGCACAGCATGTCAGCACGTGTAGAGGTTGCAATCCCCAGTTACCTGGCACCACGGTAGTCGATATAATCAAGGACAACCAAGCGCTCCTAATTAGTGAGGCAGCTCAGATGGCGCGTGAAGGGAACGACTGTGTAAGTAAACCGTCCGTTGTGCTGTCTTACCACAAACTACATTTCCCGAAATGGGATGCCATACGCAACAGGCCAGTATGATTGTAATACATTTTGCGCGCGTGTTGGGAGTACTTGCTCTTTCGTTGTCAGTATTTTGTTGTTTCGAAATCTAAGGTTTGACGACAACTCGTCTGTTCAGGTGAAAGATACATAGATGAAGAAACTGGTTATCGCTGACCAAAGGTTTAATTAAAAGGCTAAAAAGACGTTTTGGCTTCCATACGAAAGCCTTGTCCACTGCGCAGAAATGCGCGAAGCTCGAAGCTTTGAAGAAGTGCGTCGAAGTAATCGCCCAAGGCATCTTGCATACGTAGGCGGGAGATTACCTGCATTGTAGTGCAGTGTATTTTCCGTTGTTTGAATTATCAGTAACTCAACATATCGGCGTGACAGCCATTTTTTAAAGCAAAGCTTTTTACCTCTACCCCCAAAGGGTTCTTAAGCGACCGTTGGTGTCACCAGAAAACTCCAGTGAACAAATAAAAGAATTCACTGGCACCGCCGGGAATCGAACCTGGAAGCAATAGACTAACGAAGCGAAAGCCCGTTGTCTTATCAATTTAGCTACGAGCCCACACGAACACTGGGAAGACGGGTGGTGTACTCACCAAGCCCATCTACGGGTTTACCCCCATTGTCCTCGCTGAATGCCACGTGAAAGCGTCACGCGACCACTCATGCCCGTCTAGCGGCCCTGTGCGCACCTTGCCATGTGCTAAGAGTTACAAAAATTAAAGGAAGCTCACACCAATGCATGGCATCTCACTTCCAGTCCGCCAATGTGCTATAACGCCTGTGGCCTCCAGTGTTCACGTAAAAATCACAGCTCCTTGTCGTCCGCCCTCACGCCAGACCAAGGAATACAGTCAAACTCCGCTACAACGAAGTTCACGGGGATCGCGAAAAATTTCGTTGTAGCGAGAATTTCGTTGTCGCGGAAAAAACAGTAAATAAGGAAAACAGGGCAGGCGTCTAACTGGCGTCGTGAAATCTCCCACCTACCTTTTCGCCCCAATGTTGCCAACTTGCTTGGAGCTCGCTCCGCCAAAAATAGCACCCTTTTTATAGCACGGAGTTTATATCGTAATTTGCGGTCACAACGCGTCTCGCGGCGCTTAGACCAGCGTTGTAATATGCGCGTCGTACTCGTGGAGATCCGCGCAAAAGCAGGCGTCGTGAATCACAGCGCGGAGTTTATATTTTAATTTGCGGTCACGGATATGCACAGGATATGCACGACACTCTGGGAGCATTTTAGTTCCAAAACATGAAAAAATAGCTGATTTTTGACTGTTTGCGCTTTCGCAAAGAGCAACGGGAGAATGCGCTCCTCACAGTCTGCGAGGAGCTGCATGGCGACATCATCGTCATGGGCGCCAAGGAAACTACGTAAAACGTCCAAGGAGTCCATGACCTGCGACGCGGTCGCTGACGTCGGGACCGTCGGGAAAACCATGCCCGACTTCTTCGTCGTCGGATGAATCGGCGGCGGCGGCGGAGGCGGCGCGAGCACTCTTGAGGATCTCGGCATCACTCAGCTCCTCGTAGACGATCACGTCCGCGTCGGCCTTTACGTAGTCGCTCAATGCTACGTTCTCAGGAACAATGCCGGCTTCCTCGAGAGCTGCCCATGCTTCGGCCGTTTCCTCCTCCCCCGCCGCCGCCGCCGCCTACGCCGCTTTTGAGCGCCGTCGGCGCCGGTAATCCGGACATCGAGAAGCGGCAGCTTCTCGATGTCCGGATGTTCGGAGAAAATGTTGCTACTAATAATTTACATTGTTAGAACTTATCAAAATTAGTTAGAGTGGTTCAGTCCGTTGCAGATCGAGTGACTTGTGTCCCGGGAAAATTTCGTTGAACCGGGAGAACAATAAAAAAAGTGGTTCGTTGTGGAGGGAGTTTTAATACATTGGGGCCTATGGGATGTGGGCGGGGAATCGAAAAACCTTCGTTGAAGCGGGGATTTCGTTGTAGCGGAGTTCGTTGTAGCGGAGTTTGAAATACTCCTTGATGGCCAGGCCTTCACTCCAAACCCCAGCATCAAGATCCTGGGCCTACATTTCCAGGCCAACACCAAGAGTGACGTCTCCTTGCAGCGCCTCAAAAACAGCATTAATCTAATCATACACATGATCAGGCGAGTTGCCACCAAGAAGCGAGGACTAAAAAAATCAGGTACCTTTCGGTTATTTGAAGCTTTTGTCCTCTGCAGAGTTACTTACGACAAACCCCTATCTTCTTCTCGACAAGGAAGATATAGAGATGCTTTATATAATCATTAGAAAAGCGGTCGAGCAGGCCATTAGTCTTATCATTAGTGCGTCCACACAGAGGCTGCTTAGCACGGGGTACCACAACACGATGGAAGAGCCGATAGAAGGCCATCTTTCTAACCAGAAGGTCCGACTCAGAACTGCGATGGGTAACCGCATGCTTCACGAGACTGGCTGGGGAGCACAGAATGTCACTCAGCTTGACGTACTCCCAGACTCTTAGCGACTAAAACTAAAGATGCTCCCTTTGCTTTGAAATATGAACCCCTCACATGACGAGGGTCACCGAAAAGCACAGGCTCAAGCGCTAAACACCACCCTCGGTGGGGATCATGCAGTTATCTACACAGATGCCTCCAAACATCCGGGACAGCAATACGCCATCATCGTGGCTTCCTCCAGAACCAACCTCCTTGTGTGTACCTCGCTTAGGACCCAAGAAATAAAATGACGGCAGCAGAAGAGGCAGCCATCACCATGGCTCTCGCTCAACCAGGGGTTCGGAGGGTAGGTTAACGATTCCCAGCAAGCCTACTGGAATTACAAGTAGGGTTGGGTGTCCTGACATGCACTGCGCGTGCTAAAAAGACACTCCCCAAACAGTTCCATTCAGCTCATCTGGACACCTCGTCACGCTTCAATGGAGGGAAACAAATACGCCCACCCAACAAGCCTGCGCCTTTACCTCCCGTTGTATGGAGCTGCACGACGACAGTCACCTGCGTGTCACGTTCAGGGAGATAACCCAGCATTATCGCCTTCTGAGACAGATCGTACCTTCGCCTTACCCTGACCTTTCGAGAGAACAACAAACAACCCTACGGCTTATACAATCCGGGCTCCCTCCCACAGCCTACGCGTCTTCACTTAATGTATCCGAATCGCTACGACGCTGAATGTAAATTTTGCCCAGAAGTAGGAACACTCCGCCCCGTAATCGGGGTGTGCGACTTTAGCCCTGACCGCCCCCCTCTCTTTCCATCAACTACCCAACAAGAGCAATGGGAGATGCTGCTGTTCAGGCCCTGTCTACCTACCCAGCTTCAGCGGGTGGACAGAACACAGGCTGCGCGGACTGCATATGGGCCCCACAGAAGGAGGAATCACTCACCAGGGCTGCACTCTGGGCCGCTCAGAAATAACAGAAGTATTTCTTCTTCCTCCTCCTGCTTCTCCGCCGCAAATCTCGTCGCCTCCGTCAGCGGCGCAGAGACGGAGAAGACAGATCGTCTAACACCGGGTTGTAGCTTACTTTAATTTTATAAAAAAAGTTTCCACTCTGGCGCTACACCAATACAACTCAACCAAACACCGTCCATGCTTCATGCATTGATTTAACCTTAACAAGAATATTTCTTTGAAGTAATAAATGATGTGGTTAAGTGCATCTGACTTCTCTCTGGTTTTGCTATTTGTAGAGCGATGTGAGTGAATTTAAGTGACGTCGCATAGGTAATCGTTACGGATACCGTTTACAGCTTTGCTATCCAACCACATTCACGGGGTGGATTGGCGCGATTTTTTTTCTCTGGCGATAACCTGCGCTTCGTCCCAGCCTATTTTATGTGTCGTGGCTTCCACGTGTTCCGCAAGCGCAATCAACGCAATCTTCTTGTTTTTCACGACATTCTTGTGTTCATGCAATCTTCTTTTGAAGTTGCCGCTCTCGCCAATGTAGCGATGCTCGCAGTCGCCGCAGGAACTTTTGTACACCACCCCAGGGACCTTCTCTTTCTTGATCCATCCTTGACACCCACCAGCTCGTGCCTCAGCTAGCACACGGGGACGTGAGCAACGTGCACATCGTACGAGCGCGGAACCCTAGCCAAAGACTCGCTCACGCCCGGCACGTAGAGGATCGCCACTGGGCTTCGGCAAGGAGGACCAGCAGGTTTTGATGGGCGCGATGACTGTCGTAGCACAGAGTCCATGAAATGCTTGGGGTAGCCGCAATTGCCCAGTTATCTGAGCACTTTGCGTAGATAAGCAGCGTCGTCTTCTGGTCGTGAGCAGAGGTGCAGGGCGCGTTGGGTGAGGGAAGCCACGACAGAGCGCTTATGACAGGATCGATGAACAGAATTAAAATGGAGGTAACGTCCAGTGTGGGTTTCTTTTCGGTACACCTTGAACGCAAGGTGATCTAAAATTATCTAAGGCGACTTAAAATTATCTAAAGGAGAAAATACTTAAGTTATCCAACAATGTCTTGTTGCTTTTCATACGGGTAGTTTTAACCTTGAGCTTTAGCATGCGAAGTAACCATGCTGTTTGGTACGAAACGAGAAATGCACATTGAAATGCTGCTGACCGGCAGGTGTTGTGAAAATTGGTTCACACTAAAGCTCTGCTTCTCTGAACGGCGTCTTCGTCCGGGCGGTTACGTAAAGTAGAAATAAATGTAAATGGCTACCGTAATAATCTATCAGCTGCAAAAAGGGAATTCCGGAAAATTTTTAAAACATTTTTGAGAAACCTGCTGGGAAAATTGTTAAAAATTAGGCAATTTTTAAAGGAAGGAATATGAATCATTTTACTCAGTGCGGAACATCACTGTTAAGCACGCTAGTGGTGGGAGTACGGTCATCAAACGATGTGATTATCACTTGGAAAAAGGCACACCGGTTACGAAGCCAGTACAACAGACACGAGAGAAACGCTGCAAACAAGATTACCTACACAATTCTCCTCGACATGCCCTCCTGGACATCATGCAAAAATGCGCTCAAGCTTTGAAAATAAATAAATCGCGCTTGGTCCAAAAGATCTTCGGCGCAACGAACGTGCACGGAGTCGTAAATACCAATCTCATCTCTTCCACTGGTGCCTTTCGTGGTTTCTTTAAAGTAGAAAACAGGTCTGAGGGGCAAATTAAAATTGAGGAATAAATTATAACTTAGGGACAAATAAAAACAATATGAAGAAATCAACATTAAATAAATTAACACTTAAAAAATAAAAACAAATATAAAGTTAAGAACAAAAAAATAATGCCTAGCGGTCGGCATCTCGACGTTGACACGCTATTGACACGGTCGGGTAGCGTATTTAGTTTAGGGTAGTTTAGTCTTGCGTTACCACAGGAAAAAATAGTAGTATTAAGCCCATTGAGTGGTCGGAACCTCTGCATGTTTAGGATATTTTAATTATGTTGAATGTTGCCCTTTCTACGTACTGTAAGTGGGTTCCTGTGTCATCATTTTTGCACATGAAGTAGTGCCTGTGCAAACCAGGTTTTGTGGGCAAAGTGTCCTTCAACGTCTGCTTGAGGCTGGGAAGCTGTTATGTCTTAATGCTAGTAATGTCCGCAAAGATATGGTCTTGAAGGTGCAGCACCGGTGCCGCAGGAAGTAATTGGAACACTGTAGCTGTGGCCAAACTCCATCCGGGCTGTGTAGTTGAATTAGCGGTAATTGACAGGATCATATCACGTACACCTGCTTATAGCCAGTGATAACCCCTCTATACCTATCGGTCCTTCTGCATGGGCCTCGTGCACTGCAGTTTCAAGTAAACATGTGTCGCCACCTAGTAGTGGTGGCGGAATTTATTCCAAAGAACAACATAATATATACAGCAGTTCACTACGGGGCTCAATTTAAACAAAAACCGGAAAATGACTGTACAAGAATTACCACGTTTCATTACATTCACAGTTGTTATGTTCTTAGAAACGTCCCGCTGAGCATTTCTTTGGGAATTCAAGCTGACATATTTTAAAAAGCACCCCTTCTCCAATGAAAGTAGACGGCAGTACACGGAGCAGCTGCCTGAGACGATGACGTGCACAAAGCACATAGTACTCGAGGTACTATAGGTACTATACACTATAGGTGCATTTGCGTATCTGCACGCTGCTTGGCGTAAGACCTCTGCAAAAAATGCCGTGTATCTACCAAACGGAACAAGTGCCTATTTTCGTAGCTCGTTAAATAGCCGCTGGTCATAGTAGGTCGGATGAAACGAGTTCTATTGGTGCTTGCTGCGCAATGTTCTTTCACTCACGAAGATAACACGCGGCAGCACAACTATTCCCGCTGGCAGGTAACTACACAAACATGGCGTGTAAGTCCACCGCCTTTGAAACAACCTTCATTATTCCAAGTGATCTTTTTTTTCACGCCACTCCGAAGGGGAGAGGAATAATTTATTCTCGATTAAAGCTCCTTTTGTGCACTTTCCTTATGCGTGCCCGTGTCTATGTCGAGCGATAAACAAGGTAAATAAACATTTAGAGGCTTTCATAAAGGCTTCTGCACGCCCGTATGCGTCCAATGCTATTCGCATAATAAATACACGTTTATAAACCTCTGAAACCCCTTAAAATCATCGCGATAATTTTCTGAGCCCATCCAACGAACTCATCGTTGTCTCAGCAGTTTGAGGTGGAGTTTAGCAGAGCAGTTGCATTTTCAAATACCTGCCCATACAAACCTGAATATTCGGGCTCTTGAAGCCGCATATCCTTCGTGCCGCGATATACACATGAACCTTTAGCCGTGATTTCACACGCACAACGGATATCGAATGACTTCCAGACACGTACAAGGCCCAGTGGAGTTAACATGGCGGAAATTCGTTACTGCAAGCCAAGTGAAGGTGATTTCGCTGGTATTCCCTTCACTAAGCTGTACGCAAAATGAAGCCAGTTATGCCAGTTACGCCCTGACAGCGATTAAAACCGAACCAACCATTTCGTTCCTAGCACTGCAGGAACATTGCGCCGTCATTTATTGCTCTTGCGAGACGAGGGGGCCCACGGAGCAGGATCATAGGGGTGTCTCCAATGGTGGAGTGGTCGCGGATTTTCTCTCGCACACATGATGGCTTCCAGTGAGCAATGCATACACACACTGCACACTCGTACACTACCCTTTCTTTTCGTTGGTGGGCTTGCGAAGTTTGTACTTTTTAAAGCACAGCTTTAGTACTTTCGTCCAGCGATTTTGTGGAGTATGAGCAAATCACCTTTTGGCCGGAGACACACCCCCGGGAACACACCCACCGAAGCGCGTCGCATTATTCGCCGGACCCGCTGTTGGAGACTGTGGGTGACGACAGCGGTCACACCACCGCTGCGGCCGAAGCAGCAAACTACCCCCGCTGCCTCCCATGCATGCGGCGCTGGGTCGTTCCGGGCAACGTGACTCGTCTCGCGCCAGGCGAAGAGCAATGGTGCGGAACATTTGACATGAATAACGCCGCGTTCGCCCGGCCTCCTTCTGTGAGCGTTGCACTGAACCGAACGGCTTTAAGACGTGGTCGGAACTACAGCTAAATCAAAGTTTTTACCAAGCGAAACCAAGACTCCACCAGACTAACCCAAGCTTTTGATTTTCATATCCAATTGAGGTTAGATGAGCTAAGCCACAGCCATTTCTTATTTCCATCTTTTATTTGGGCGACACCGCTGGTGTTAATTTGAAGCCGTTGCGAAAAGGCTGCGTGTTCATGCGGCGCTGAAACACACCCGCGCTTACGTACAAGCGATTCCATTTTGGCGAATCACTTTGCTGTCGCCTTAGGGATACCTATTCCCTTTATAGAAATATCGTTAGGGGGTTTTTATAGAACTCCAAAATAATGGCGGCCATTCTTTCTTTATTGTGTGATAGTGGTACACTGGCGATCCGGACCAATATTGCCGCAGTACATTTCCCCCCCCCCCCATCGGGGTATGCGTCATAGCGCCTGTGTGAAAGGACTGAAAGGAAGACGAAGAAGAGGATCGAGACGTGTTCTACCTGTTTTGCCAGTGCTATTGCATCGTGTTTTCTCCCTGTGTCTCTACACCATTAAACTCTCCTGTTTCATTTTTTCCCGTGACATTTTTGGTGGAGTGTGCGGGTACCAACCCATGCACTTCGACCCCGAAGAAACCGTCGCCTTCAAACCAAGCGGAGTGGACACAACACCGTCCACAAGGTCAGCCGCCGCCTGCGAGGCTTTGAACCCGAGTTCGGCTCTCTTACAACTCGAACAAGGGCAGCCATGACCAGCACCGCCAGCCAAACCACCCAGCGCAGTTGTTCCACCTCGCCGGTGGTTTTTCACACACCACGGCCGTTTCACGGAGAACCCTATGAGGACGTGGAGGACTGGCTGTACGATTTCAATCGTGTAGCCGAGTTAAACGACTGGGACGAAAATCGCAAGCTCCGCCACGTTTACTTTTCGCTAGGGAAAAGTCCACTCAAATATGGTTCGTAAATAGTGAGCGCTAGATGACCAGCTGGCCAGAATTTTGGCGTAGGTTGCTGAAGACCTGCGGCAGCGACCAGCGGAAAGAGAAGGCAGAGCAGGCTCTTCTGTCCCGGGCTCAGAAGCCAAATGAGAGCGTGGCCATGTTTGTGAAAGACCTGTCGTTTTTGTTCAGGTGCTCCGACCCCGAAATGAGTGAAGCAGTGAAGGTGCGCCACCTCAAGCGTGGTGTCAAGCAACAGCTTTTCGCTGGACTTGCTCGAAGCCCTCCTACAACTGTAGCCGAATTCGTACGAGAGGCGTCCACAATGGAACGCTACTGCGGCAACGCGCCATGCAGTACGAACGTCAAGGGAACATTGTCGCTTGCGGATCACCATTTCACAACATAAGAGCCCTCCGGGAACTTGTGCGTAGCGTTCTGCGCTAAGAACTGCCGCTGCTACAAGGAGGAGGCAACCAGCCAACCGTCGCTACCATTGCCGATGTTATCCGTGAAGAAGTGCGCCGAGCGGTGGAACCACCAACATCTGAAGTCGAACGGTCAGTTCCAATTTACACGGATGTGCTGCGCACCGCAGCTCCCGTGACACGTCCAATAGCAGCTTATACTGATGTGGTCCGCGCTCCTTCTCCTGTACTACCTGTGTTTCGGCCTGCTGTCCCACAGCAATTTCAGCGCGTCTTGAACCCTGCGACCCGCTACGACACAAGACGCCTGGAACGTAAAGCGGCCTTGTGGCGTACTTCTGACAATCGACCCCTGTGCTACCATTGTGGAGAAGACGGTGATATAATCCGCCACTGCCGTTGTCGCCGAATAGGATTCCGTGGGTTTTCGCCCGATGCACCGCTACCGCGCTATGGGGAACGACAACGGGAAATTCAAGGGGTACCTGGCCGTGAACGAGCTACCCTCTACACCTCGAGTAGTGCACCAATCCACTTCTCCCTCACGCCGACGCTACTCCTCGCCTGGCCGTCCCCTCAGTTCTGACCAGACTGAGAACAGGTCCCCGAGCCGACGTCGGGGAAACTGAATCCTGCCACCTCCGGGTGCAAGACCGCTGCTTATCAAGGTCCAGAGCATCCATCGACACGACGAACTCCTTTAGCTCACCCGACCCAGATAAAGAACTATGATGAAAACGAAATAATTTCCGCCGACATTCCAGTATTCGTCGATAATCACTCAGTTACCGCTCTAGTCGATAGTGGTGCCGAATATTCTTTCATAAATGGCTCCCTCGCAGCAAAACGTCGGAAGGTTACAACACCCTGGAATGGCTCGCCAATCCGTACAGCGGGCGGTCACCTCGTGGTACCCATTGGCATGAGTACTGCGAGGATCGAAATTCGATGTGTGACCTTTACCGGTTGTTTTGTTGTGCTGCATTATAGCTCAAAGCAGCTTATACTCGGCCTGGACTTCTTTCGCGAGTACGGCGCAATAATACACCTACGGGAGCTGGTCGTCACATTTTCCGCCCCACAAACACGGTACGACGAGAAGGCTCAGCCAAGACAGGCACTCCGCATCTGTGAAGACAACGTGACGCTGCCGCCTCAAGCCAGCATGTTTGTCACTGTTGAATGCCAGCGAGCACCGTAAAATTGTGGCATCGCGGAGCAAAACGTTTTGCTTCTCCTCGCTCGGCAAGTTTGCGCCGCCCGTGGCCTGGTTGACATTATTAACGGGCGAACCGAAATTCTCTTGACGAATTTCAGGCAGAACACCAGCATCTGCCATTCCATGAGCCGTGGCCTACTTCGAAGTCAGCGACGGTCCCAAGCTGCACAGTTTAGCGGAGTCATCCACCTCAACTCATGTCTCAAGGACTACAAAGGTTGACGTGAACCCCAACCTGACAGCACAACAACAGCGGCAGCTTCTCGAGATTGTAGACTCTTTTAGCGATTGCTTTGCCACGACATCAAAAGTTCGGCAGACCAGCATAACAAAACATCGTATCATAACCGATGAAAACGAGCGACCCATACACCAGCGCCCTTACCGAGTTTCGGCAAAGGAACAGGATGCTATTCGCTGGCAGGGGAAAGAAATGCTCGCCGACGACGTCCTACAACCATCAACGAGTTTGTGGGCATCACCTGTGGTCCTTGTAGAAAAGAAAGACGGTACACCCGTTTCTGTGTGGATTACAGGAAACTGAACAAGGTGACAAAAAAAAATGTGTACCCTCTCCCGCGTATCGACGACTCTTTGGATCACCTCCGGCATGCTACGTTCTTCTCATCGATTGACTTACGCAGTGGATATTGCTAAAAGGACGTTGACGAACGAGACCGCGAGAAAACCGCATACTATACTCCAGACGGGCTCTACGAATTTAAAGTGCTCCCATTCGGCTTGTGTACCGCTCCTGCCACGTTCCAGAGAATGATGGACGCTGTTTTACCCGACCTCAAATGGCAGAGATGCCTTGTCTATCTAGATGACGTGGTGGTGTTTTCCGAAACTTGAAGAGCACTTAGCGCGACTCCGTTCAGTTCTGCAAGCCATTCGTTCTGCGCAACTTTCTCTCAAACCAGAAAAGTGCCACTTTGGGTACAAGCAACTGAAATTTTTGGGCCATTTTGTCAGTGGTGAAGGCATCCGTCCCGATCAAGAGAAAACATCTGCCGTAGCCGCATTTGCAGTTCCTACAGACAAAGGAGCTGTCCGCCGTTTTTGGGCCTCTTTGCATACTATCCGCGCGTTGTGCCGAATTTTTCTAAAATAGCGGAGCTTTTAACCCGTTTGACGAGAAACGACGTTCCCTTCAGTTGGGGCCCGGAGGAGTCTGGAGCATTTGGCGAACTGAAAAATCGGTTACAGAGCACGCCTCTCCTTGTCCACTTTGATGAAGACACATAAAAGCAAATACACACCGATGCAAGCAATATCGGCCTAGGAGCGGTACTTGTACAGTGGCAAGATGGTGTCGAGCGTGTAATAGCATACGCCAGCCGAACTCTGTCACGCGCCGAAGCCAACTACTTCACAACAGAAAAAGAATGCTTGGCAGTCGTGTGGGCGGTCACGAAATTCCGGCAATACTTATACGGGCGACCTTTTAAAGTGGCAACGGATCATCACTCGCTCTGTTGGCTGGCGAACCTGAAAGATCCTTCAGGGCGTCTAGCCCGCTGGAGCCTCCAATTACAGGAGTTAGACGTCACGATAGTGTACAAGTCGGGCCGCAAGCACAGCGACGCAGACTGCTTGTCTCGCGCCCCTTTTGCTGAGGACTCAACCGGTGCAGACGATGATGGCGGCTTCCTCGGTGCCATAAACTCAATGGCTCTGGTTCAAGAGCACCGGGATTATTCAGAGCTCAGTCCCCTAATTAATTACCTCGAAGGGCAATCCTCTCGGTTACCGCCAATGTTCGCACGCTGCCGTACATTGTTTTGTCTCGTCAACAACGTCCTGTACAAGAAGAATTTTGGACCCACGGAAACAACATACCTACTGGTGAGGAGATCCTCACACTCCGTGAGGAGATCCTCGGAGCCTGTCACGACGAGCCGTCCTCGGGTCATCTCGGCTTCTCCCGCACCTTGGCGCGCATACGCTTCAAGTATTACTGGCCGAAGCTGACTGAGAGCGTGAAACGGTATGTTAGAACCTGTCGTGACTGTCACAGCCGCAAGATGCCACCGACAAAGCCAGCGGGATTTCTGCAGCCCATAGATTCCCCAGAAGTACCCTTTCAACAAGTGGGGATGAACTTTTTGGGTCCTTTTTCTCTGTCCTCGTCTGGCAACAAGTGGATAATTGTTGCTACTGTATATTTGACTCGTTATTGTGAGAACAAAGCTATTCCCCGGGGCACCGCCAGAGAGCCAGAGAGGTTGCGAAGTTCTTCGATGAAAACATAGTACTTTGCCATGGTGCCCCGACGGTAGTCATCACAGACAGAGGAACTGCTTTCACTGCGCAACTGCTTGACGAAATTCTTAAGCTTAGCTGCACCAGCCACCGTAAAACAACGCGTATCACCCTCAGTGTAATGGACTTACAGAACGGTTGAACAAGACAATAGCAGATATGCTTTGAGAGAGAGAGGGAGAGAAAGACTATTGAATTGTCCTGCGGGGGGAAATGGGTGGGAGCCGCTCAGGGCCTGCCCCCTCCTTGACGTTTCCTAAGTCGTCCCTGACACAACGCCCCTCGGGAGTCTACGAGGTCGACGCGCGGAGGTTCGTCGGGTGTGATCCCTCAGACATCCCGTCGGCACCTCCCTACGCTTCTGCCCTGCAATAGCAGGATCGAGCCGCTGGACTGCCCGGAGTTGAACATGGTGGTCGGACGAGTCTACAGAGCTTGTGATAACCACCGTAACTGGGATAGCATCCTTCCATATGTGACGTTCGCCTACAATACGGGGGAACAAGAAACTACGCGCTTTTCTCCTTTCCGCTTAGCATATGGTCGGGATGTCATCACAATACTCGACTCGATGCTTCTTCCTGAAGGGTGCGCCAACGTCACTTGTGGTGCTGAAGAAATCGTTCAGCGCGCAGAAGCCTCACGCCATCTAGCACGTCAGCGCATTCGCCACCAGCAAACCCGTGATGCGCGGCGGTGCAACCTCCGGCACAGAGCAGTCACTTACCGGCCAGAAGAACAAGTGTGGGTGTGGACCCCAGGGTTTGTCCACGAGGGGACTCCGAGAACTTTCTGCGACGCTACTTTGGACCACACACAGTCTTGCGTCAGATGAGTGACGTGAATTATGGGGTTATTCCTGAAGGAACAGAGCATTCCCCGCGGGCCCCTATGCTAGCTGAGGTTGTCCATGTTGCACGGATGAAACCTTATCACGCTCGTTGAACTCAACCTTGGACAACTGTGGTGTTGCGAGAAACTGTGATGTCTCTTGTTTGTCTTTCCAGAGGACTTGTTTGTAAAGCATCGGGACGATGCCTCTCAGGGGAGGGGGCAACGCAGCAGTACAATCCCCCACATTGGGGTATGCGTCATAGCGCATGTGTGAAAGGACAGAAAGGAAGACGAGGAAGAGGATCGAGACGCGTTCTGCTGTTTTGCCAGTGCTATTGCATCGTGTTTTCTCCCTGTGTGTCTACACCATTAAACTCTCCTGTTTCATCTTTCCCGTGACAATACCAAGGTGGCACCGATTCCACGTCACATGCAATCTGTATACAACCCTGGCAGATGCAAAGCGAGAGTGCAGCACCTTCAACGGAAGTACTCCTCAGCCCCGGATGCTCACTATAAAGAGAGAGAGAAACAACTTTTATTGCACCGAGCTACTACGAAGTCTGTTCAGACGAGCGAGACGAGTGACGGCATGGAACAACGAACGTTTAATGAAGAAGTAGAAGTAGCACGAGCTCGCGCGAAGGAGCAGTCTCCTTGCTCTTCGTCTTCAAGCGCCATGATGATGATATTTAACAAGCTCCCGCCCGGCCAACTTGAATCACGTGCATTTTGGAGGGTCATTTGAAGCAGCCCTCCAAGGGATAGATGTGATTCGCCGATCTTTTGAGAAGTTCTTTGTTTCCGTCCGAAGGAGGCAAGGCCTTGTCACTCCGTCGCGTCCAGGGTAGGCTTTCTCAATTCCGCACATTTTCCAAAACGTCCTTGGGCCCCAGTCTTCAGTTAGCACCACATCTCGTACGGACAGTGGTTTAGCGTGGCGTGCCTTGGCCTTGAAAGTCGCTCCTATTTCTTTTATGTACTCTTGATGCCATCTCTTCCACCAAGCTCTTACAAGTAGGCATAGACTCCTCCATTCCTCTTCAACATCTACTTCGTGTGTCTTCGCTTGTCCATCGTGTAGCTTTTGCCGTCCAGCTATGATATCTGCCGGCGTTAGTGGCACGGGCTCATTGGGCTCGCCATACACGTAAGTCAAAGGGCGATTGTTTAGAGCTCCATCCACTTCGGCGACAATAGTTCGCCGCTCCTCCACTGAAGCTGTCTTTCTTGATATTATTTTTCTCATCGACGTCTTCAGGCTTCGAATTAGGCGCTCATAAACACCTCCCCACCACGGGGCGCACTCGGGTATCGTTTTCCACGGTATCTTTCGAACACTACAGTAATCCTTCACCTGTTGTTGCCTGATAGTTTCGAGCATTCTGTTGATCTCCTTTTCAGCTCTTTTAAAGGTTCTTGCGTTTTCCGAGTAGATTATGGCAAGAATACCCCTTCGGGCTGTGAACCGCCTGAAAGCCTGCAAAAAACTGCTCGTAGACATGTCATTGGTCATCTCCAAGTGCACTGCTCTCGTTACGGCGCAGGTGAAAACTACCACATATTGCCTTATCATTTCGTCTTTGTACTTCGCATAAAGCGTACCCGCGAAGTCAAGCCCTGTCACTTGAAACGGTAGCGATTCATTGTCCCTGTCCGCCGGCAGTGGAGGCATTGGCTGACTGGCAGGCCTGGTGTTCTGCTTCTTGCAGACCATGCATTTCTTTAGAACTCGCTTCACGGCCTGGCGACCTTGCACAATCCAGAACTTGGTGCGTAGCTCTGCGAGTGTTGCTTGAACGCCGCCGTGTAACACAAGTTGGTGAACGTGACGTATCAGCAAATTCGTGAAAATTGCGTCCTTTGGCAGTAGTACAACGACATGCCGGCTTGACACTTGGCTGTATTGCAAGCGTCCTGTTAGTCTGATGAGTCCTGCATCGTCCAAGTAGACTTCCTGTCCACTGATTTCAAAAGTCGTCACGCTTGTTGCACTACCGCCACTTTGTCTCCAGATTAGCCCTTGAGTTTGTCGTATCCACCTCTTTCGCAGTCAACGGCCCTTTACGATACTCTTTTTTGGCGTTGTTTACGAACCTGAATACCCGTGCAGTCACTCGTAGAAGCCGCCCATATGATGAATAATTTTCGACGTCCATGATTGCTTTGCTTTCAGTCATATCTTTGAATTTATGGCATTGTACTTCGGGCGGGTAATCCATCGTCATTTTCGTACTTATCATGTTTGCTTTTTCCTGCTGATCTGAGGTCAGCCATTTAGGTCCGTGCCGCCAGATGTTTGATTCCATCAACGATTTTGCGCTTATTCCACGTGTTATTAGGTTCACCTTGAACAAAAGACCAGCTTGCTTGAAATGTCTTGTCTCTTATTTCTGCGACTCTGTTGGTGACGAATGAATCTCTTTTGCTTGTCCCCTTAATCCAAGGAAGAACAATCGTCGAGTCGGTCCAGCAGGCTATATCTTGAATTGCTTCGCTGAAGTGACTCGTTATGTATTCTTTAAGCCTTGATGCTAACGTTACTGCCATCAGTTCAAGTCTTGCCAAAAACTCTTTAATTGGAGCTACGGGGCTTTTCGCTGTCAGTAGCTTAGATTCTTTCGTGCCATCGTTGTACAAAATTACTATGTATGCCGCCGCCCCGTATGCTGCTGGGCTCGCATCGGCAAATAAATGGAGCTTTTACTATTCCACTACTTTGTCCTTGCTTGCGTAGCATCGCGGACGTTCTAACAATTGCAGTTCCTCCGCATCCGAAAGTATCTTCCACTCGTCGCGTACTTGTTTAGGGAGTGGATCATCACAAGTGACGTAAGTTTTCTATAGTCTTTGAAAGCCTATCTTGGCGCGGATCGTGAACGGGGATACCACAGCAAGCGGGTCGAATATCTTGTCTGCTGCTTGTAATACTGTCTTTTTGGTCAAGCATGTGTCGTCTGGTAAGGAAGCCCATTTCTCCACAGGAAACGATATCACGTCCTTTGCGTGCTTCCACATCATACCAAGATGCATGGTATGTCCTTTCGGCGAATCTTCACATGATCATCATCCTTTTCGTTTTCATCGATCATTTGCTTGAGTCTTTATTCATTGGATGTCTATGTTCTCAAATTCATCGCCGCCTCCTTGAACACTTGTTTGGCCTCTGTGTACAGCTTGACCACACTCTGAAACGTTGATGCCCCAAGGATTACATCATCCACGTAGATCGCCTTTCGAAGGATTTCTGTCGTCTCTGGATACCTTTCAGACGCTTGTTTCAGGTCGTGCTCGATTGTCGCAGCCAGAAGAAACGTGCTGGGTGTTTTGTCAAACGTGATTCTAGCCATGCGGCAGGTTTGAATCTCGTTCAGTAGGTTTCCGTCAGCGTCGTGCTTCCACCACAGAAATCTCAACGTATCCTTGTCCTCTTCATGTATGGAGATCTGTAGGAACGCTTTCTCTACAACTCCAACTAGGGCCACCTTTTCTTTGCGGAAATTGATGAGCAACGACAGCATGTCTTCATTGAAGTTAGGTCCTGCCTCCAGGTTGTCGTTTAACGACATACCCTTCTGCGTGTGTGAAGAGGCGTCGAATACTACACGAACTTTCGTCGTGGCTCTGTCATCGCGAAAAACCCGCGTGATGTGGCATGTAGTAACATAGCCCAGCGAGAGGTTCCGAGGGTTCTTGAACCTCTTCAGCGGCTCCCAATGTCAGAATCGCATGATGGTAGCGACGGAGTAGTACTTCGTTTTTCTTTAACCTTTTCGTAAGTTGTAATAGCCTTTTTGTGGCGTTTTCCCTCTTGGTTTCCAGATTAACGCTCTCCTTCCACGGCAAGCTGACTTAATAGCGACCCTCTCGCTGCTCTATCTTCCGCTCGAATTCTTCTATGATTTCGCTTTCTTTAGTATTGTAACTAGGTTTTGTGATGCCAAATGATTCCAGGCTCCAGAACTTCTGTAGGTCTTGTTGAAGTTCTGTTTCCGCAGCTTCAACTTTCAGAACCATGACTGATTGGGTTGGCGTTAGTCTCGTTTTACTTTTCTCCGAAGGACCTTGCACTACCCAACCTAAGGTCGTTTCGACTGCCATCAGTCTACCTTCAAGTTTATGTGTTCTACCAGTGAGAAACTCCGAATAATAATCGGAGCCAACTAGTAGTCCTATCGCATCTGTGGCTGTCGTCTTGGTCCTGTCGTCCGCTACGCGCAGCTGCAGTTGTTCCATTTTTTTGTTGATGTTCTGATTGGGAGCAGGACGCCTACTGTGCGAAATCACGTCAACCTGTAGAGCTTCGATTACTGTTCCGTTTGCTTGTCTCGGGGTGCTATAGTCACTTGAACTACGTCCATGTAATTGATTTTCTCGTCTCCTCCGAATGAACCGATTGTTAGCCTTTCCTGTCGTATTACTTTTGCGCCAATTTCTTTTGCCAATCCAGTTTCAATGAATGACCGCTGACTTATGCTGTACAACAGCAAACGGCAATGTCGGCCAGACGCGTGTCCCCCTATCCATGCCACAGCCGTCTGCAAAAGCACAGAACCATGCTGTATATTATCAGTAGCGTGCAGAGTAGACGTAGTCGCCTTCGCTTGCTGTGCTTCAACCTGCACCGTCTTTTCTTGTCGCACTGTTCTACACACAGACGTAGCATGTCGTCCCTCGCATTGCTTGCAGTTCACGCGTGCTCTGCAGATCCGTGCAGTGTGATTCGGTCGGGTGCACCTGAAGCATGCTCTGTTCTCTGTGAGAATGGCCTTCTTTTCTGTCTTTGGAATGCTCTTACGACAGTCCTCAGTCGCATGGGTTTTCTGTTTGCAGAACAGGAAGATTCTATCCGCTGATCTGTAGAAGCTGGAAGTTGTGCGCAGCTGCTTGATGCCATCTTTGGCTTTCGCAGCCGTCTTCTCCTGTTCACGCTCTGTTTGTTCCCGAAAGCATAACTGCTCCCGTAGAAATGTCATCAGCCTGTCCAACGTTTCAGCGTACTCTTTTCTCGTTGAGTGGTTTTACGCGCTAACTTCCGTGGCTGAGCTGCTCCTTATGGCTTCTTTGGACTTGAGCTGGACTGATAACTCCGATGGAATCGCTCTTTTTAACACTGGCAACAACATCGGTGCGTAACTCTCGGGTTCAACCTGCAGTGACTTTACTGCCAATGTGTTGATCTGTACTCTCTGCACAAGCCTGCGGAGATCGTCCGTTTCATGTGCCGATCTTATTGTGTCTAAGTTCAACAGCTCACTCATGGGCAGCTCCACCGATTGTTCTGGATTTCCGAACGTTTCTTGTAATATTTTTATCGCTTCATCGTAATTGTCTTCTGCGGAATACTGGAGCCCTTCTATGGCAGCCGCTGCTTTTCCGGTGACAGATGCTAACAAATAATTGAATTTTTGTCCCTTGGTCATACTAGGTCTGAGGTGAACCGCTGACTCATACTGAGCCCAGAAGCGGTGTCACACCAAAGCTCTTCCGCCAAACTTTATCATTTCCAGCTTGGGCAGTTTAACTAGATCTGTTGCGTCTTGAGTGGTCCTTGGTGCTACCGCCTCCCTTGCGCTGCTATTTAAGTTCCATTTGTACAGGCTATCTAATTCTGAACTGAATGTTAGACAAAATTGCTGTTATTTTCAAGTCATACTCTATTACTCTTTCAAATTCGGCATCGGTGGTTTCTTCAGTCAGATATGTCTCCATTTGCCCATTTGTACTCTTGAGGCTTTCGCTTATCCCTTTGATCTGCGCCTGAGTCGCGAGTAGTGTTCTCTGCTGGCTGCTTCGTTAACTTGCTGCTCGGCTGCGTTGATAAGCTTCGTGATCTGGCAGCGAAGCGCTTTCCTTTTCTTCGTTAGCACTTCTTTGCTCATTTCTCTGCTGTTTATGATGACGCCTTACTTGTTAGCCATTCTGATGCCTCTGCTGGCCACTCCGAGTGACCTGGAGTGGCCACTCTGCTGGCCACTCCAGGTCACTCCGCTGCTCCGCCGCCGTTTACTTCTCTGCTGCTCAGTCGCAGGTAGACGTCTGTTGTGGGCGTGGAGGTAGAATCCTGGTCACGGCACCATTTGTTCAGACGAGCGAGACATGTAGCGGCATGGAACAACGAACGTTTAATGAAGAAGTAGAAGTAGCGCGTGCTCGCGCTCTTCGTCTTCAAGCGCCGTGATTATGATATTTAACAACGTCTTCTTAGACGCCGTCGATGGAAGTGGTTTTCTCTTCGCGGGACCCATATGCTTCTCTAGCCGCCTGGCCCCTGGATATCAGGACAAGCTGGTCTTCCAGGGCGGGGCTCCCATCTCCCATCACTCGGTCTCCCATCACTCGGTAAGAGTGAATGATGGATGGGGTGGGGTAGTGGGAAAGGTAAGAGGTGGGGTGATTGGCTTGTAGAAATCGCATACTCCAATGACGTGTTGGAGCGTGCCTAACTGAATCTTGCAAAAATTGCATTCCTTGTCGTACCTTTCCGGGTACATCTTGTTTTGAAGGTAAGGGTGCGGGAAGGATCCTGCTTGCATCTGCCTTTAAATCGCTTGCTGTTCTCTGCTAAGCGATTTGTGAGGATCGGGGTAACGTCGTCTCTCTGTCCTGTAGTGGTTCGTAATGTCCTTACAACTAATTATGGACTGTGGCTCACCTTCCTCTACCCGGTGTTCCATATCTCATGCGAACTGGTGGGCAAGTTCGTTGCCCTCCAGTCCAGAGTGAGCCGGCGTCCATATCAATTCAACTTTCTTTTCAGATATGTCGCATTTACTGTGTAGAATACCTAGTGCCGCAAGAGACACCCACCCTTTTCTATAGCTGTTATACGCCTTTTGGGAGTCGGTAACAATTCTTACTTCGTTGGGCTGTGCGAGCGCCAGCGCTACTGCGGCCTCTTCTGCCACCTCTGGAAAAGATGTCTTGATGGAGGCCCAGGTGACGAGCACATCCCGCGTCGTAACTGTCAGCGTGGCTTTCGAGGAAAACTTGGGTAACGAAGCTTTCTGTGAAGAGAGTGACCCCCTCTTGCTCTTCTTCTATTTGACCCAGAGTATCCGTCAAGGCCGGTATCTGAGATGTTCTGCGGCCGTCGTTACGACTCGGCCTCATGTTTCGAGGCAGAGGCTTACTATTGATTTTATGCGCCCATAACCTGGGTAACAGCCCAGTTTCCTTCCGGTTTGCCTTTTGCCAGCACAACTTGGCAAGAACACGACGTCCCGCCGACGTTTGAGAGAGCCTTACTTTTGATTAGACAAATGAGCTTCTATCAACTCTTCTACGACGTTGTGCTTCGCCATGCCGAGAAGCTTGTCGGTCGACGAATGCTTCGGCAGGCCCAGCGCCATCTTGGTTGCCTTGCGTATTATGACGTTCAACTGGTCCCTGTCTTTTTTGAGTAGATTGAGGTACGGCGCAGCGTAAACGAGGGCGCGACGTCACGAAGGCCTCGACAAGTGTCAATGCATCGTCCTCCTTCAATCCTCGTCTTCTGTTGTGATTCTTTTGATCATATTCCAAATTTGTTCCGTAGAAACCTTGATTTTGGCGATCGACCCCCCGCCTTTGCCGTTGTTCTGGAAGATGAGATCCAGGATACGTGCTTGCGTGGTTGGCGTTATGTTAGTCGCGTCGATGGTGATGGGGGACGTTCTCTTGTTCCCCTTTCGTTCTTCTTGGCTTGATGAGGATCAACTCCGACTTCTGTGCCGAGCAACTCAGCCGCACAATTTAGCGAACTCGTGCAAGGTCTCTGCTGCTCTCTTTATTGTCTCCTCCATCCAACTCTCCGACCCTGCCCTCTACGTCCACACAGTGATATCGTCGGCGTATAGAGCGTGATCTATTCCCTCTATGCCTTAAAGCAGGGCCAGTAGTGGGAGGAGTGCAGGTTGAAGAGAAGCGGCGAAAGAGCTGACCCTTAGGGGGTGCCTCGGACCCCTAGGGCTATCGGTTTGGACGTATCTTCTCCAATTTTGATTGTTGCTGTTCTATCACTTAAGAATTCCTGTACATACTTCAATGTTCGCTTACCGCATCCAGTTTGACGCAAGTTACAGAGAATGCTTTCGTGTGTGACGTTGTTGAAGGCATCCTTGAGATCGAGTGCCAGGATAGCTCTTGGCGTAGGGGTCTTTGCTTTCATGATTACCAGCTCATGTAGTTGCACCAAGATGTCTTGCGTGCTTAGGTGCCATCGGAACCCGTACATGGTCGTTGGCATCTATAGCGACATCGCCCAAACCCCATCACACCCCCGCTCGACCCTAGCAGTGACGGACAACGAGGGCACCGTTCTCAACGCCGCTATCTTCCTTCATCTCTCTTCAACCGCTGCTGAAGCCACCGCCTTTGCCCTCGCGGCGGCCACCCAGACAACCACCAACCACTAATCATAATCACAGATTCTCAACAAGCCTGCCGACATTACCTCCGGTGACGAATACCCCCGGCGGCGCTGAAGCTTCTGAAACCAGTCCCGACCTTCCATCGTATGGACTCCGGGACACGCCTCACTGCCTGGCAATAAAGCAGCACATGGTGCGGCCCGCGTGCTTCACTTCCTGACGTTCTCTACAGGGCCACGCAGCTCGGACTCTGCGACGGCCACAATCCATCCTCTTCAACCAACCCTGCTTCACCGACACCTTATCGCACTACTGCCACGCTCGCCTAAGGTATTCTCCACCCCACCCTACCCTGTTCGTCGAAGAATCGCGAATCTGGCGCAGACTACAAACTTCCACATACTATAACTCCACCATCCTCTTCCACAACTACCCCTCATGCTTCGAGTACAACTGCCCGCACTGTCAAGTTGCAGCCACTACTGCCCACCTCGTCTTCCGGTGCCCTCATCACGCTGTACCTCTTCCTTCCCCTACGCCCGAGCTGTGGGAATGCGGTTTGACCAGCTCGGACCTGCGGGAGCAACTCAGACTGATCCAGCGGGCCACGCGAGCAGCGGCGGCGCGTGGCCTCCTGAACAGAGGAGGCCCACCCACCATTTTTTTAATAAACGTTTTGCCTCTTGCTTTTCCTCCTTGTGAAAGGTTCTAAATAGGCATGGTTTGCAAAAACTATTCGCAAAATCACTTTTTACGTGCTGGTTTGCGGCAATAACCGTGTTTGAGAAAATGTCCTTCGAAACAGCGGGCCACGGAACCACAGCAGTATTGTACTTTAAGCTAGCTTAAGCAAGCATACCCGGAAATTCTGCTTCACTTGCAGACTATAATGAATTCTTGGGAGGACATTTTCCCAAGGAACAAGTTCAGCAGTCTTGATCCAAAATATGAAGGCCCTAGGATGGGTTTTTATTTTTTTCTGAAAGCTTTTCGGTCGACCAACTAGTCAAGGCTGAAATGAATTTTTTGACTGGACGCCATCTCTTCTTCTAGAAAGCTTTCGCTTTACAAATAAACGCAGCGTGGAGCACTGCAAGTGTACGGTGACCTTCTCGCACTTGGAAATTACAGTATACTTGAATTAGGTTTGCGACAAGTAAACATTAAGTTTTACTTACTGTTAAAATGCCTACCTACACCATATAATTATTTATAAAGAATTTTTGGATATTTATGAAGTCATACAAACTTGCAATGTGAAGGTCACTAATTATCTACCTTGAGATTATTAATTATATGTCCACATATCCAAGATACGTACAAGGCAGAATCAACAAATGGATGAAATGTTTTGTTTAATGAAGAAAATATTAAAGGGACCCAGCAATTGTACTTGTTGCTTTTCATTTTAGCCTATAGCACAGGTGTGTGGACGCAGCTCTGACACTCACCTCTATTCTGACACACACCTTCTGCTCCTTAGAAGGTGGGGCAGGCTGTCTATGCACCATGTTGTACACGCAAGGCTACTGTAGGCGAAGTTAACATAACCTCTATTGGAAACTTTTTCTTTATGCAGTACAGTACTAACTCTGATAATTTTTCCTTCAGGTTGTTTAAACAAATTACAAAATGTTTTTAGCTGGCTATTCTTTCACTGAATATAAAGGCCAGATTAATTAGTTCAATTCATACTTTTTTATATTTCCACACCACAAAATATCTACGGCTTCATCACCACCAGCTAAGAATTTGTGTCCATATGTTGCTAGCACATTAAAAAGTTTCCATATAATGCCCTTCACCCCGCCCCCCAAACACCCTGCTCAATTCCTAGGCCACTGGCCAACCCTTTGCTCAGTAAAAATCTATACATACATAAAGGACACGAAGGTTTGAAAAAGAACTTTGATAGTAAATGAATGTACAAAATAAAGCAAAAGTTTACTGTAGGTATTCAACTAGATTAGGCCAAATTCAGAGTTTGGTCATTTTCAAAACAACCTATTTTGACGTGGCCTGATGGTTTGAAAATGACCACTCTTGTTATTGAATATATTCACAGGGCTTTCGGACGCGCGGCAGCACTGCCTGCGCGGCAGCGACGACGCCATAATTACGGTTGCACTCCGCCGCCCGTGCAGCGCGTTTCCCGGCGCAAAACGTGGTTTGCCGCGTGCTGCTGGCAAGAACGTTCGTGTAGACAGGGTTTTTTTCTGTGTGATTCGTGGGTTGGAGAATGCCTTGTAATACTGAGTAGCTAGCATTGTTCGCGCTTCAAAAACCGTGACTGTGCTGGTCTCCTACAACCGCAGACCCGAAGCAGGGCGCACGACAAAATAAAAAAAGCGCGCAGTGTATTCTTTTTTCCTTTGGCTGTTTCGAAGCGACGGCTAGGGCAGTGCTTGAAAGCTTTCTTTCTTGATTTGACATATTCCCAAAGAAGTTATCGATAATATGGCTAATCAGTATCGAATCTGTTGAAACCCCTTTCATCCAGGTGGGCCTCGGGACGATGAGCGTCGGAGCTTTCACCCCGTACCTCGTCACATGCTTGAAACATTCGCATGCCTAAAATATTCAAAAATAAAGGTAGCCAACGTACTTTATGGATGCGACCAACCATACTGGCCTCCCAGACTCAACATGGGCTACTTCGAGTGTTGAGGTGAACGCACGCGTACATGCAATATCGCTTACCAGGTAATTGCGCGCATCCATATTGATCCAATTCTTGCGTGTTTCGTGATCAGACACTAAAGCTTGACGCTGGGTACACAGTTTGATTACTGCAAAAACAGCACAGAGACTAAAACGTTAACGTATGCAGGGACAAACTAGAGCAGCCTTTGTCACTTGTCTCTGCGCTGCTTTCGAAGTAGCCAAAGCGTACGTGTTGCATAATCTTGTACTGCTTATAATTTCCGCTTCGTCTTTACCGAAAGGAAAAGACTTGAAAATCATCGGTGGGATTTTTGTCGTCACCACCATACCTAATTTTATCACGTACTTACCTCGCGATGGTTTCCACCCAGACCCTGTGCGTAAATGTTCCGCTTCATTAGGAGCTCAAATGGACGACGTTCGTGCGTTCAACGCACAGAACACTGTCGCCAGAGCACCTCACCGTCTCTCATACTCCTCAAGAAGCGCGCAACATGCCTGGGTGGCACGGTAATACCAGAGCCTCTCTCACACGCCATCACCACATCAAATATCCTCGCAGACTTAAGTGAAGAAATTATCTCAACTCGCGCCACGGTCGCTTCAAACAACGGAGGAAATAATAAAATCGGAGCACGGGGATGACACCGAGATTGCGCGAAGTCGCCAAACCGTACCGGGTAATGCACGCCGCAGGCCGCACCTGTCAAACCACCGGACAGTTGCATTCGTCGCGCGAAATCAAACCGTTTTCAAGCACTGCCCTAGCATTCGTTTTGAAACAACAACAACAACAAAAAACGGCGCGCTTGCTTTCTTCGCTCGGCCTGCTTCGGGTTTGCGGTTGTACACGTGAACAGCGCACCCGGAATTTCGCAGCGAAAACAATACTGGCTACTCGTTACGACCAGGCATTCTCAAACACACAAATCACGCAGAAAAAAACACCGTCCACACGAACGTTATTGCCAGCACCACGCCGCAAACAACGTTTCGAGTCGGGAAGCGCGCTGCCCGCGCGGCGGAGTGCAACCGCAAATATGGCGTCAGCGCCACCCCGCCGATATCACCGCCGCGCGGTGCAAGGCCCTGTGAATACACCCTATACCGGATGTTTTCTGTTTTTAAAGGTGTGGTTACCAATGAATGGCCAATAACCTAGTTGAGGGCTTTTTACCTCTGCTCCCTGTTTGTTTCTTCTAGTTGAGGTAGGAAAGTGTTAAAAGTTGATTCTGATCCATGCCCAATCATAATGTGCACTGTCATCTTGTCCAGAGTCACATATTTGAGCACTCTTGATAATTATAACAAACTCTAGAGGTCCCTACAAGTTTGACATCATGACAGTAGACTGCATGTGCAAAGCATAGTCTACAAGTACATAACTTTTTGTACATGAACCAAAATGAAAGATACTCAGCAACCTCCCCTGTTAATATTCAATGCCAGTCTTGCTGGCTATTCGCAATGAGGACGTGGTTTTAAGTTGCAATGTGCGAGTTCCTTGCACCCTTTGCTTTTTTGAAATGTAGTTGTTGTGTATTGGTTGCTCTGTGGTGTTGGTGTACTTGTCTCGTTGGCAACTGCGTACAGTTTGCTTATAAATGGCTCTGTGTAAATCTAAGCCCCTCACCCCCCAAACACCATTTTTTTCTTCCTTTCACATCTCCTGAATGTGTTCCTGGGGTATGCCTTTGCTTGTGTTACTCCTGCACTTAGCAGCTCCTCTCGCATTGCTCGTAAATAGCACTGTGTAAGCACCCCCCCTCCCTGCACACACACACATGCACACATATTTTTCTTCTTGTTGCATCTCTTGAAAAATTTCTGAATTCTCTAATCTGTTACCCCCTCCTTTTAGCCCCAACCCCCCCCCCACTCGCAAGCATTCTGGTGTCCGCATACTGGTGTCTGGTGTCCACGGCACGACAAATCACATCTGCTTGAACTATTTGGTCGAATTTGGACAAATCACACTTGAACTATTTGGTCGATCATTCCGTAACCGTAGATTAGACTGCGAAATTTACACACATGGCACTTCCAATCAGTTGCAATGTGAACCGACAGCATAATATTAAGCCACATTTACACGCGACACATAGAAATACACTTCCCTCGCATTATATTTATTGATTTATTTATTTACAGATACCTCGAAGACCCCAATGGGTGGGGTTTTACATTAGGGGTGTTGAAGCACGAAAATTACACAACAATCGAACAACAAACAGAAAAAAAATACAACCGAACAAGCGCATCACGAATACAGAGGGTATCAAGCACGCTCTGTTGATAAAAAAGCATACAATGCCAACCAACGAAGTAGATAACACCACTACAGATAATCGCATACAGAACACAAAATTAATCAGTGCAAACGTTTTTCTACGGCAGCTTTGAACTGAGTTGGGTTTGTTTGGGTGACGACACTTTCGGGAAGGCTGTTCCATTCGATGGCTGTCAAAACAGGAAATGAATTTAGATAGGCGGTCGTGCGTGCGTGAGGTAAGAATACTGCTTTTGAGTGGTTGAGGCGATTCGATGGGTGGTGAGCAGTTTTTATACAGAGGCTTTCGCATGATAATGAGTTGTAGAATTTGTGGAAGAGGCAAAATCGTGTTACTGTAGGTCGTCTTTAGCGACTTGGCTATTTAGCTTTACGTTTAAGATGTGTTACACTTGTGTAGTATGAATAATCGGAAAAGATTAATCTGGCCGCACGGTTCTGGACGGATTGAAGGATGGTACATGAGTTAGCTTACAGTAAGTCCCAGACTGCACACGCGAATTCCAGCTGAGGGCGAACAAGTGTTTCGTAGGCCAATAATTTAACTGTGGACGGAGCCAGGTTTATGTTACGTCGGAGGAAGCCCAGCGCGCGATTCGCGTCACTGGTAATGCGATTTATTTGGGATGTCCATGAAAGGTCATGAGAAATAAGAAGACCTAGATATTTAGTGGACGAGACAGGAGATATTGCGGAGCCACTTAAGAAATATTTGTACGTGGAATAGGAGTGACGCCTGTGGAATGAAACGATGGATGTTTTGTGAACGTTTAGAACCATGAGCCATTTGTTGCACCATTCATCTATATTCCTTAGGTCTAGCTGGAGTGCTACGTTATCAGTGGGATCGATAATGGGGCGATAAAGGACGCAGTCGTCCGCGAACAACCGAATGGTTCAAGAAATATTATCTGGTAGGCCATTGATGTCTATGATAAAAAGTAAGGGCCCGAGGACCGTCCCTGAGATGACAGGGGATAAGGAGGAAGAACTGTTGTTAGCATAGACGAACTGCTGTCGGTTAGTTAAAAAGTTTGAAAGCCATACAAATACATGTTCATCAAGGTTTAAATGTGAAAGTTTAGGTAGCAAACGCTTGTGAGGAACTTTGTCAAAGGCCTTCTCGAAATCTATGAAAATAGTACCGACGGGGACGTTAATGTCTAATTTAGAATTTATGTCACTTAGAAAGAGTGCCGATTGAGTGTCGCAGGAGAGACCTTTTTGCAAGCCATGTTGATTGGGATGAAAGAACTTCGCCAATTTAAGAAAGCTAGCTATGTGCGTTTAAATGATATGTTCCATTATTTTAGAGCAAACACATGTAAGAGAGATTGGACGAAAGGCGTTATCTGAGGCTTTCTTGGGGACAGGCACAACTTTTCCTGTTTTCCAATCTTGGTGAACGGAACCTGTTGAGAGGGACTGCTGGAAAATATGGCTAAGAACGATGCTAGTGAGGTGTTTGGTTTTTTAAAGAATTTTTGCATTGATGCCGTTGACGCCTGAGGCCGAAGATAGCATCAGGGAGTCACTGACGTTTGAAATGCCGTGTGGTCGGAATGTAATGCTCGGCGTGATGGAGGGCAATTTTGCAGAAAGGGACACAGGGCCGTCCTCTGGCTCGCGGGTGAATACTGAGCAGAATGTTGCGGTAAGGGACTCGGCAACCTTGGAGTCAGGAATAGCTTGATTGATTGTAGGGTTAACGCGGCGACGCAGCGCAGGCGATGAGGCGCGCCGTAGTGGAGGGCTCCGGATTAATTTTGACCACCTGGGGATCTTTAATGTGCGCCGAAATCTCGTACACACGGGCGTTTTTGCTTTTCGCCTCCATCAGAAAAGCGGCCGCCGCGGCCGGGAATCGAACCCGCGACCTCGTGCTCAGCAGCGCAACGCCTTAGCCACTGAGCCACCGCGGCGGGTCAGTCAGGAATAGCAGTTCCTGAAAAGTCAAGCAAGGAAACTGTAGGGTTTGCGTGTTTGGGGTTAATGGTCCTCCAAAACGGCTTAGGGTTAGTGCGAATGAGGGCCGGCAGTGTCGACGAAAAGAAGGTACGTTTGGTTTTAGACAGGAGTGAATCGAACTTTTTCGATGTTGCTCGATATTTTTCCAATGTGTGTGGGTCGGTGGAAGATTTTGCCGCTCTGAATTGCTTATTTCTTTTTCTTTTCAGCCGTTTTAAAGTAACGCTGAACCACGGGGATGCGATCCGCTGTGTTGTCGTTTTTGTAGGTATGTATTTTGCACTCAAACGTTGCATTTCATACTTAAAGATTGACCAATTTGTTTCAACCGAGCGGGTTTCGAAATCCAACAAGAACGAATCGCAAAAGTGAATGAGTTCAGTGTTCATATCAAGATAATTTTCTTTATCGTAAAGTGTTATTGTTTTCGACATTTCCGGTGGGCGCTTGTGTAGGCAATGAAGCGTACCATGAATGACTGCGTGGTCACTGATACCATCCACGTGGGTGAGTGGAGAGAAACTATCTGGGTAAGAGGCAAGAACCAGGTCAAGTAGATTGTTCGAGTGGTTTGTAGTTCTTGTGGGTGATGTGACCAACTTCGAACGGCCGAAGGAAAGACACCTGTTTATGAAATCGCTTTTGACGCTTTTGTACGCCGGCGTGATAGCAGGGTTGCACCAGTCAATAGCCGGAAAGTTAAAATCACCAAAAATATCAAGACGCGTGTTGGGGTGTAGGTATCGCGTTGATGGCGCAGCCGGGGGTATCATTGGGCAGGGTGGGGGAGCAGGCCAAGAACAGAACCTGCGTGCCGCCGAGCCCACGGCGGCGGCGAAGTATGAGAAGTATGCCAAGAGGATAACTGTTGAGCCACGAATGCCGAAAAGCGAAACTCAAAGCGTAAGCAAACTATTTATTGGCTATGCTGCCAGTTTCCGAACCGTTCCCTGCCCGATTCGATGCACGAGCTCTCGTCCCTTTTTACTACTGCCTCGTCATCTTCGTGGTCGGAGGAGGCAGGGGGTCGAGGGATTGAACATACTCCGGGACCCGGCAAATGTGTTAAGTAGCGGCAAGTTCAAATGGGCAGAGTCTCTGGATAGCTCTAGTGGTGACAAGACCATCCTGCACCTTAATTTTGCACGAGCGGATACGGCCGTCCACGCTTCTGTAGAATTCTAGTATCCGAGCCAGCTTCCACATTTGACGAGGCGTTTTCTCAGCATAGACGACCACGATGTCCCCCACGTTAAATCCTGTTGCCGCCTTCGGGGTGTAAAATGGGCTGATCGCAACTGAAGCAGGTACTCCTTCTGCCATCTTGTAAAGAAGTTTTCCGTGAGTCGCCTTCTATACTGTTGCCTTTGGAGAGCGTCTGTGCGCGTTGAAGTGGTGGCGACATTCGATGCCCCATGCGGTAGAGCTGTAAACCTACGTCCGATCAGGAGGTCGGCGGGCGTTAACGCACACGGTTCACCTATGTCCGACTCGATGAATGTTAATGGTCTAGAATTCATCACAGCTTCGACTTCGGTAAGAACTGTTGCTAGTTCTTCGAAGGTGAGAAGAGCTTTACCAAGAATTTTTTGCAGCGTCGTCTTAACAGTTCTCACGAGACGCTCCCAACACCCACCCCACCAAGGGGCGTCAGGCGCGATGAACCTCCAAGCAACTTCGGCGCTGGTGATGTTCCCAGCAACGCCGTCTTGTAGGAACATCCTGTGCAGTCGCTCGACGTCAGATGATGTTTTGCTGAATGTCTAGGCATTATCTGAATAAATGAATCGAGGTAGGCCCCTCCGTGACACGAAACGCCGGAAACACATCAGGAATGCTTCTGATGTCATCGTACTGACCAGTTCCAGATGCACTGCTCGTTATGTAGCACATGTAAAAAGAGCTATGTAGCTGTTGGTGTTGTTAGAGGACCGTATGTAGAGTGGCCCTACGAAGTCTATCCCCACAGCTTCGAAGGGATTAGTCGTTGACAAGCTGTGACCAGGAAGAGGGGCAGCGGGAGCACTGCCTGGACGTGTTCGGAACCACTTGCACAGGTAGCAGCCATGGATGACTCGCTTGACTAGGGAACGATCTCTGTGAATCCGGTAACGTTCTCTCAGTTGAGTTAACGTGTCCTCACGCCACCGTGCATAACTTGAAGGTGGGATCTTACTACAATCAGTTCCGACAAACGGTGGTATGGTGGTAGAATGATTGGGTGTTTCACTTCTTCTGGAACAAGTAGTCGCGACAGACGACCTCCAACTCGAAGTAGACCATCAGAATCCAGAAAAGGATTGAGTTCAGTGATTGGTGATGAGCCCTCTAAAGCGGTGTCATTTGAAAGGCACTCGATCTCAGTTTTTTATGCTTGACATTGAACCAGCTTGACCAAGTACTTTTCGGCCCGTATCATTTCTTCAGCTGTCACTGGGCCGGAGGCTATTTCAAGGCGTCGGCAGTGGTTTATGAAGCGGAAAACCCTCGCCGTGACTTTAAGCAGCAAAGGAAGCTTGCTGTATCGAGCAATATCAAGAAGTGGTTCCAGTGCTTCAGATTCAGCAACGGGTGCGATTTGGACGGTTACCGCTTCTGCCTCCAAGGGTTTCCATTCAGTGGTACAGTCGACAGCTTGCGATGGCCAACTATCTTTATTCGTCAACCATGCAGGGCCGTACCACCAAGCTTGGGTTGATATTATTTTTTCAATGGATGCACCACGAGTTAACAGGTCTGTCGGATTGTATTTTCCAGGACAATACCTCCACTTGGTTGAATCTGTCTTTTCGTTTATTTCTCTAACCCTGTTCGCGACGAATGACTTCCACTTGACCGACGCACTCTTTATCCAAGTCAATGTGATCATAGAGTCTGTCCAGAACCTATAGTCCATTTTGAATCTCGCAAGAGCCTTGGCCACGTATGTAAGAAGTCTTGCTCCAACCAATGCTGCTAAAAGCTCTAGTCTAGGGAGGGTTACTTTCTTGATCGGAGCTACGCGTGATTTTGAAATTCGCAAATGTCCTTGTCTTGGGTGATTTGTGACGATGTAGACAACAGCTCCGTATGCTAACGGGCTTGCGTCGCAAAAAACATGTGTCTCTAATTCTTCTGGTAGGACGAAGGTTCCACCAACACACCTAGGAACGGTGACAATGTTGATTTTCAGTAATTGTCGCACCCATTCGTCCCATTCACATCGCAGATCTTGCGGTAACTCTTTGTCCCAAGCGATGCCGCGTAACCAAAGCTTCTGAAAGAGTATCCTTGCCGCTATGGCGAAAGGGCCAACAAATCCGAGTGGGTCAAAAACACGCGAAGCCGTCTGCAAGACAAAACGTTTTGTGTTTGCTCTTGATTTCAGAAAGTCCATCAGGTTAGTCAGAACAAAACTGAACGTATCCTTCGCGGGATCCCAAGTGATTCCTAGGACCTTGCTCATTTCTAGGACCTAGGACCTAGGACCTTACTCTTGCTCAAGACGCGTCTTGTCACCAAAGCGTTTTGTTAGTATTCCGATAGCATCCTTGTAGCAAGCTTCTGTCGTTGGTAAACCGCTGACAGCTGAGGCAGCCTCTCCGTTCAAAAAGAGTCGGAGATAATTGAATTTCTCGGAGACAGTAAGACCGCTGTCTTGGTTGATCATCTGATCAAACTGCTCCCAGAATTCATTCCACTTGCACAAATCTCCGTAGAAGGGAGCGATGGTGAGCTTCGGAAGGCTTGCTCCTTTTCTCTGTGTAGCGACGACTTGAGGATTCGCATTCTCGGCGGTCGTTGTAATGACTGTCCCAGACTGTGACAAACGAGCGGTCTTGCTTTTTCAGTTCGGTAAGGATGTGTGTCGCGTGGTCTTGATACTCAATCACGCTGTTGTACTCAGCCTGGAACGCGTCGTCCTCGATATAGCTTTCGAGCTCATTGTTGATCTTGTTAAATTCGTCGTTGTTCGTTTTGAACCCTTAGTATAACGACGTCAGTTGGTCTACCGAAGCGCAACTGTCCATCAGAATGGCACTTGCCTCGTTGATGAGCTTGGTATTCTGCGCCCGCCTCGATGCTCGCTTGCACTTGCGTTTCTCCATGTTGCTCGGTCTCCTCGAAGCACTCAGCAGGTCCCTGCCATAGTCCCGGGTTTCGGCACCAAAAATGTTGAGCCACGAGTGCCGAAAAGCGAAACTCAAGGTGTAAGAAAACTTTTTATTGGCTATGCTGCCAGTTTCCGAACCGTTCCCTGCCAGATTCGATGCACGAGCTCTCGTCCCTTTTTACTACTGCCTGGTCGTCTTCGTGGTCGGAGGAGGCAGCTGGTCGAGGGATTGAACATAACGTTCCCTGCATGGACCGGTAGGATGTCAGCTTTTAAGAAGATTTCTCAGCACTTTTCGTTCGTCTGGAGTCGAATGCAAACAAGAAAAAAAGAAACCGGCAATTCCACCTCCCCCGAGAAGGAAGCTGGCTTAGCGTTGTAAAAAGTGGCCACTGCAGATAGGCCTGCTGAGAATGAGGCACCCATATTGATGCGGTGAAAGAAAGGAAGCTGGTGTTCATGGAGGTTGGGGTTAGAAACATACATCTGCTTCACCGATGATGGCTTATTCGTTTCGCATGGGTTAAAAGCATCTGGATGAGACACGTTGAGGCATGCGTTTGAGATTTCCATGCAGTGGTGCAGAAATGGCAGCATTAGCGGTGTCTGCTGAGCCGCTCTGGCTGGTGGCCTTGTCGTCTTGGTGTGGTTGTCAACATCTGAAAGTAATTACTTGAGAAAGGCGAACTGTCTTCATAAAGGTGATTTGCCGCGATAAAACGGGGCAAACATGACAATGGTTGTTGTTAGGGTTGAGTGTGTTCCCTTTTAGGTTCCCTTATTTTAGGGTTTCACAATGTGCAATTTTGACTACCCGTAAGGGTTTCTACGTGCAAATTAGGTACGCTCTATCATTTGGTTTTTGATCTATTACTTAGTTTTATACCGTAGCCAAAAAGCAGCAGTATTACTTGTCATAGTAACTGTGACAGTTACTTTTGGAAACTGTAACTGTTACTGTAGCAGAGTTACTTTTTTGGTTTGTGTAAATGTAACGCTTAATTTTCACTCGTAGCGTGCGCAAGACTGGCTGTCTTTTGGCTTTCCACTCTTCCGTACTCAAGACTAATTTTTCAATAACTTTAACCACTACTGTGTGTTCTACTCACAGCAGGCATTCAGCGGGAGCCGACTAAATCAAGCCTTGGTTTTGGGCTTCAGAATTAGCACGAGGGCCATTGATGACAGATGCAGATACCGGGTCGGATGATTTGGTTGCCATTGAAGAATGGTCATCGGAGCTTCAGGTATTACTGAAAGCTTCCCAAGCTGAGATCATGAAACTGGGCCTGTGGTTAAACACCCATAAAATGGCAGTTGTCTGCCTCCCTGGTGGGAAGAACACAAAGAGTACGCTAACACTGGGCGGAGAACATCTCAACAATCGAGCATTGTAGAAGAACATGAGTGTGTGTTTGGGGGCGGTCGCGAACTTTTGTGGTGAACGGGCGGAAAAGCTGCGGCAGTCTGCACACAGGCTCAGGCATCCTTAGATGCCGGGTGCTGTGGGGCTGCAACCGCTTTGGTATGGTAAGCGATGATGATGATGGGTGGGTTTTTATTGAGCAAGGCCGACTAACGGCAATGAGCGCCAGAGAAAAGGTTATTTAATGAAGTGAAGTGTTTACCACAAAAAGGTAGGTAAAAAAACGTGTCAACCGAACATAGTAAAATCAGAAAGAGATAATGCTGATGGCTGGTGTATAGGGCCAGATTTGTTTATGCGTGATAGGAAATGAGGTTTGAAAACTTAACGTCTGACAAATACTCAAACACACGTTTCACGGAAACCATGGCATCGTCACATAGAAACAGCGATGGATGTAGTGGGATATGTTGTCTGTAGAGTTCTCTGAAATCTGTGTGTAGTGTTGTGTAATTGCCTTGCATTGTATGAGTATGTGGATTACGAATAGGCCCTCTCCACACCTGCTACACAGGGGTCTTGGAGATCCCGTTAGCATGTGGGAATGTGTTGCATGCGTGTGGCCTATCCGTAATCGAGCCAGTGTAATTTTATTGTGCCTGTTGTGTGTGTCAGTGGTGTATGCTCCCAAGTGTGTCTTTATAACGTGTAGTTTGTTGTCAGACGGTTGATTCCAGTGTGCCTGCCATGTTGTGCGAAGGTGTTGTCTGATTTGTGATTTGAGGTCGGTGTAGGGTATTGTTGTTATGTCAACTGTAGTTGTAAGGGAAGCAGTGACCACCATTCGGTCTGCGGTCTCATCACCTGGAATTCTAGAGTGCCCCGGCACCCAGCACACGGTAACTTCAAGGTTTAATGCCTACACAGACATAATAGTATTAATGAGAGCATTGACCACATGGTTTTTAGACTTCTGTGAGGTTATTGTACGCACAACACTTAAAGAATCAGTATAAATTACGTATTTCGGAATTAAATTTAGAACAAAATGTTTAACTACAAAAAGGATGCCATAGGCCTCTGCCGTAAAGATACTTGTATTTCTATTCATTGTTCCACAGACATTAAAGGTGCCACCATGCGCAGCACATGAAACAGTTGTGGCAGTTTTTGAAGCATCCGTGTAAAATTCAGCACACTTGTATTTGGGCTGCAGGGACAATAAATGTTGCATAATCGCGCTTCTAGGCACTCTATTTTTCTCGACACTTTTAAAGGATACATCAGATGATATCGGGCGAAGCTGCCATGGTACGAGAAGTTCAGTAGCGGAGGTTTTGAAGGTGTCTGAGAACATGACATCAAGTTGTGACGCTTCTTCTCTTACTCTGAAAGCGAAGGAAGCAGAGACTGATGCACGATTAGTAAGAAGTTGAGATATGGATGTATCATAAAAAACTTATGTAAAAGGATGGTGAGGCATTGATGAGATTTTAAACGCATAAAGCAGGTCTGTGTAAGCTTGCTGACGTTCTAGGCTTCATTTGTTGCACTCTTTATACAGACTTTCGACTGGACTAGTCCAAAAGGCACCACACGACAAGCGGAGCCCTAGATGAAGCACAGGGTCCAGCATTCTCAGGGATATTTTAGTGGCTGACCCATAGACAACGCTACCATAGTCCAATCGTGAACCTATCAAGCTGGTAAAAACACATAAAAGAATTTGTTTGTCAGCACCAAAAGGAATGTGCGACAGAACCTTCAGGATAGTCAGTGTTTTTAAGCATTTATGTTTTAGTTTCTTGATGTGTGGGATAAATGGGAGCTTTTCTTCAAAGATTATACCTAAAAACTTGTGTTCCTTTTTCACAGGAATCGAGACACCATTCAGATGAATGTCTGGATCCGGCCGGATGCCACGCCTCTTCGAAAACAAGACGCAAGTGCACTGCCCTGGATTAAATTTAAAACCGTTGCTATTCGCCCAACCAGCCAGCTTGTTAACACCAAGCTGGACTTGGCGCTCGCAGACAGACAGGTTTCAAGAGTTAAAGGATCGTCGTCTACATAAATCGAGCAGTAAATCGACGGTGGCAGTGCCTTCCTAAGGGAATTCATATTCACAATAAAAATGGTGCAACTTAACACTTCACCTTGCGGCACTCCATTTTCCTGCACATTAACCCTAGAGAGTGCAGTTCCAAGTAGCACGCGAAATGTTCTTTCGGACATGTAACTGGCAAGGGTGTTCATCATGTTACCCGTTATGCAAAGGACTTCAGATCGATGAGGATACCATACCTCCAAGCAGTATCATACGCCTTTTCTAGATCAAAGAATACTGTCTTACAGTACTGCTTATGGAGGAAAGCATCTTTTATATACGCCTCTAATGCAACGTGTTGATCGTTGGTAGATCGCCCTGCCCTGAAGCCTGCCTGGCAGCTCTCGAGAAGACCATTGTACTCTAAGAAAAACACGAGTCTCCTGTTTCTCATCTTCTTAAAGAGCTTACACAGGCAACTTGTCAGGGCAATGGGACGATAACTGGCAGGAGAGGAAGGGTCCTTCCCTTCCTTTAGGACGCCACTACTATGGCCTCCCTCCAAGAGCGTGGAATGTGCTCCGAAAGCCATATTTTGTTGTATAGGTGTAGGAGTGTTTCAAGGGTGTCTGAGTCTAAGAATTGTATGATTGTGTAAGTAATCTTATCTGCACCTAGAGCTGAAGGTTTACATGTGGTCAAAGCAGCCCAGAGCTCTTAAATTAAAAAAGGAGAATTGTAAGTGTGCGACTTGTTGGTATCACGAAGTGACTTCTTCTCGGCAGATTTTTTGTGTTTCATGAAAGTGTTTGTGTAGTGTGCTGAACTGGACACGTGTTCGAAGTGTTGTGCAAGTGTGTTAGCCTGGTCTTCCAGTGTGTCCCCTGTTGTACTAACGAGGGGCAGGCTGTGTGTCTATTGTCTTTTTAGTTTTCGTATTCTTGTCCAGAGTTTGTGTGGGTCAGTGTATGAGTTGATGGAAGTGAGGAAGGTGCGCCAACTCTCTCTTTTCGCCTCACGACGCACTCGCTTCTCAAAAGCCTTTGCCCGTTTAAAAGAAATGAGGTTATCTGACGTGGGGTACCGGCGAAGAACACCCCACGCCTTTTTCTGTGCCTCTTGCACCCGCCTGCAGTCCTCGTTCCACCAGGGCCTCCTTGGGGTGCGGGACTCACTGGAGGCCTGGAAAATGGACTTCTCGGCGGCGTTGAGGATGTGCGCCGTGATGACTTGGCGGCTTCTTCCACGTGTAGGTGTTTTATGGTTGTGTGGTGTAGTTGAGATGTTTGTGTGACTGTGCTCCAGTTTGCTTTTGATTCAATAAACCTTTTATGGGAAGATGGACTGCTCGGGCCTATACCTATATACGTTATTGAAGTGGGGAAATGGTCACTACCATATGGGCTTGTGCCCACACCCCACTCAAGACATGGAAAGAGAACTGCGGAACCAATAGCCAAGTCAAGATGCTAGTATGGATTGTGTCCTAGGTTATTGTATGTAGGCTGTTTTTTGTTGAAGAGGCATGCTCCGGAGGATGTAAGAAACTTCTCTATCAGGCGACCTCGGGCATCCATTCTGGAGGGGCCCCACAGAGAGTTGTGGCAATTAAGGTCACCTGTTAGTATGCATGGTTTGGGCAGCTGGTCAACCAGTGCCTCGAAATCAGAGCTCAGAAGTGCAAAATCAGGAGAGATGTAAATGCGGCATACCGTTATCAACCCAATAAAAATTATTGTACGGATCGCTACAGCCTCGAGGACAGTGTTTAAAGAGAGAGTGTGGCATGATAATGATTTCCAGGCGATAATGGCCACACCTCCTGAAGAGTGGGTGCAGCCAACCCTGTCCGTTCTGAATATCATGTACCTATTTAAGAATGTTTTTTTCTTAGAATTCAAGTGGGTTTCCTGGAGACACATGATGCTTGGCTGACTGGCATGCAGAATCTCATACATATCTACAAGATTTTTAAGGAGGCCTCTGCAGTTCCATTTTATGATATTTTCTGTTCCCGTTATTTATGTTTAGGAATGACTGAAGTGTGTGTGTTCGTGTGTGTTCTTGTGTTGTCTTTCGGGGCTGTTACTCTTGGATTGGGCTTTTGGGCCTTTCTGTAGGCTTGGAAGTCGGTGGCCGCTCCTTGCGCTGCATTGCAGGCAGGAACGGCCCGACATCCATGTCGTCGTCGGATGTCCGAGGGGTGCCCGACGGACCGGGCCCCCGGACTTGGCCCCCCTTCGGGAGCCCTTCGTTTGAGCCGCCACCGCCGCGGGCTATGGGGACGCCAGAAGTGGCACGGGCGGTGCGGTGACTGTGGGAGCCGATGCGGGGCCACCATAGGGCATAGTATAAAAGCAGGGAGACTGGTGTACTTTCTTCTTTGACCTTACCCTAGTAGTCAAAGAGGCCCCGGAGCTCCCTGCCTAACAGACAGGCAGGGAGCCCATCGGCCGGAGCTTGACCAAGGCTCCGACGGCCACCGTTTACGGCTTCTACCCTTCACCTTTAAACACCTCGCCACGGTTGGACACGGCTGATGTATGGGAGCTCGGGGTCCGTGGTGTCGCTGCTCACCGTGACCATGAATACTCAAGGTGCCCCGTGCGGGGGGTAGGGTGAGCGAACTGGGGAAGCTAGTTTATGTGCCAACCCTGACGTTTGCCAACGCTGTGATCTGAGACCAGGGAATCGATAGACCGACAGAAAATTTAGTTGGGTCGTATGGCAGTTCAGTGCCATGGCACCACCGCCAACAAGGCTATGCAGGGCGATCTTGTCCTGCCCTCATTTAAAGCAAAGAAAGCCTCAAAAAAGCTTGCATTGACTGGCTCCCTGCTGTTTATCAAGTGTGAGTGCTGGGACCATTGTGTCTTTGAGTACCTGGAGGAAATGTTGTGCTTGCCCACCTAGTGGACGCGTAGACTCTACAGGTTAGAGCAAAACTACGACCTTTTCCAAGAGCCCGTGGAAGCGTACTCGGAACGTCGTGGGCACAGGAAGAGCGGCAGAGGATTGGTGATGTAGAAGAGGAGGAGTGGCATCGTCTGGCCTTCAAAAAATTATCTCTAGCCTTGCATAGAGCCCACAAAACCACGATCGTGTAGGTGCAACTGTACGACAACAGCCTTGGCAGCATGCTCCTTTTCGAGGTTCGGGCAAGCCACCTCGTACGCTGATACAGCAAAAGATGCTGAACAACTCACTATTAAATTTGCCGTGTCGTACGTGTGTGCACGACGATAAAGAAGTGGAAAATGTGGTCATTAGGAGGATCGATTTGCACTGAGCACCAAAGACAAGGGGAGTGAAGGCAACGCACCCACTGCATGTTGCTCTAGGGTTGGATGGACGACTCAGTGAACATGCGCACTGTGGTGTGGATAAAGCACCATCTTGAACTGTGGAAGAAGGTGACCCTCGGCTAATAGTTAGTTGGAGTGCTGGTGTGTGTACCTGTGAAAGACGAGCATGTGCCATGCGTCATAGGGCTGAGACAATGGGTTTCAATTCTGCGGCCGCTGCAGGTTTTTGTGTCTGGAACGCTGGGTGTAGAGCACATGCATTTTTATTTTTTAGGGGGGGGACGAGAGTAATGGTAAAGAACTTTCACTCACCTGTTGTAGAGGGTACATCAGCATTCACGTCATCACCGCCACCTCGGAGAAGCTCTGTTTGTTTTGTTTATATTTCCCGGTAAAAAACGAAAAAAAAACGTGTTTTCACACAGTTTCGAATGTTTCTTCAACCGCTAACATCTCTAGACACAACTTGCATCGCCCCAGCCAAAGCAAACGGGTGAGCGAGAGAGCGAGAGAGAGAAAGAGAGAAAGAGAGGGAAAGAGAGACACACACACAGTCAGAGATTGATGTATTAGAAAGGATAGCTGCAACCAAAACAAGAGCTGCCTACTCCAAACATTGAAGTTATAAAAAGGTGTAGTGACTGCCTTAATTGGCCAGTTTCATCTGGGCGAAACACCAATAAAAGCTAGAAACCGTGTGAATCAGTAACAGCGACTATGGCTAGTGTGGGAGCGGATGCTGTTTTTCCGGTTGGGTAAACATCATGACAGACAGCCACTAATAGGAGTGTTACTACAGGCGCGACAAGGGGTTGCTAAGGAAGATTGGAAGGGTAACTTGGTGACCTTTACTGGACCTTTGCCTCCTTTTTGTCCCGCTGCGAGAGCGGGAGAAAAGGAGGCTAATCACAGTCCTCTAATCACAGTCACAGACAAAGCCGAATTTCATGCATTACTATGGTTGAAGCGTAAAACAATGGGAGTTAAGGCTGTGGGTACCGTTCAGTCCAGACGGGGCGATATACAGGTGCTAAAGGTCCGTACAGACGGAACGGAGCGCTGCGGGTTATAATCCTTCCGTCCAGATAGAATTTTCTGAGAACTTAGTGGTCCGTCCAGACAGAGCCAACGTGAAATTTGTAATTTCTTCCAGACTAAAGTTAAACCGGCTGAATAAGCATCATTTCTGATATTTTATATTTGGTGTAGGGGTTGCGGCTCCGCTTGTGGCACTATCGTGTACCGGGTTCGACTCCCCTCACATGGTTTTTTTTTCTTTTTTTGCGTGTTTGCGCCAGCGTTTTGCAACACCTAACCACGCGGTGAGAGTAGTGGGTCACAATTTTGAACTCAACAGAGCCAAAGTTAAAGCCACGTACGAAGAACCAATAATTCACTTCACCCACAACTGTGGGCGCCTGTATCATTGCGTGCTCGCAACCTTATAGTCCACATGTACAGAGGGTACCTGTAAGAGGGTACCTATACCGGCAAAAGATATATAGTAATAAAGCTTTCATTCGAGCAAACCGACCACAAGAAAACAAAAACAAGTAAACGTTTTTTTAACGTGATCGTAAATCTGTCAAAGTAATTGTTAAATATTTTTCCGCATGAATACTCCAATTTGAAGGCCAAATAATTATAAATTTTATATAAATATAAATATGTATAAATTATTATAAACCAAAACAATATTACCAATATTGCCATCTTAATTATTCTTACTTTCGTCCAACATAGAGGTGCAGCTCGTGCAGCCTGACAACTATCTCCCCCACTTATCGAAGTCTGAGTTCGCGGTTTAGCCATCATACCTCGGTCTTGCTAGCGGGCTTTCTTAAGTTTTTTGGTATTATATCTTAATTTATAGTTTAATCATATCTGTATAAATCTTATGAGGTTGTGTCTGCGCATCCGACCCACGTGTATGTGCATCCGCCTCATTAAAGACCGCGCCAAAGATTTTGGGTGACACTGCGTCCGAACAAACTGTATTGGTGTTCGAAATCTAGAGACGGCAGTGAAGAAGGATTTTACGTTGAAAACGTCGCTTCTACTAGGGTAAGTACACGTTTTTTATAGATACGTACTTGTTTGAAGCGAGATTTCTGGTGTTTATGGGTTCACTAGACCCCCGCGTCATTTGCTCTCCAAGGCCTAGGTGACAGCATACTTGCTGGGCGTCCTTCTCGATTTACCAGTCCACTGTTTCCGCGGCAGCTAAATTCAAATGACGCTTAAGCTAGTCATTGGCTACGATGTTCGTGCTGTAAAAAGGGATACTTATTATTTTACATAACGCGATGTTCTTTTAACACGGTGGCGTAACGTATGTGAAAACCTCACCTGTAGTATAGCGTTTTAGCTGTGGCGTTAACGTTTGCGCGCCGCAATCGCAAACGAATAGCACCTCGTTACGCGACGGTTAGCGCGCCCGCTAACGCTATGGGAGCGCTAAAGTTGTGCTTTCCGTTATACTGAAACTCTAGTATTTCGCGTGTGAGGCACAACGCTGTGGCCAGTCCACCCCTTGGGATATCTGCGCTATAGCAAGAAATAAGTTGAACAGAAGTTCTTTGGAAATGCATGCGAAAAAGCGAGCACTTGATTACGCCGGGAGTAGCTCGCGAGAAGGCGTGCTCGTTATCATAGGCGGCTGTATCGTTGTAAACTAGCGCCGAAAGTTAGACGATTTTGCAATGTCCCATCGGCCGAAAACCGCAGGCCAACCAGACAAACAAGAAATTGTTAGTAGGCACTCACTCAACGCAAGATTTATATCGCAGAATCGAACTGGCAAAAGTTCCCCGCATTCCCCGAGGGGAAGAATGTGAAACTGCGAATGCAGGAGTTGAGTTTGCGCGGTTCGGTAATGTTCGCGAAAGAGAGATCACACACACACACACAACTACAAAGAAAGAAAGATGCATTTATTCACAGACACCTATTTGTGTTGTCGTTGTACTTGATTGCTAGAGCGGATCTCATCTTTGAAATTTCGTGTCAGTACTCCTTTAAGCAGGTGCATTAGCCCTTCTCACGCCCGATTCCTGGCCAATCCCCCACGTAGGTATGTGCCATGCACAGAGACCTATTTGTGTTGTCGTTGTACTTGATTGCTAGAGTGGATCTCAGCTTTGAAATTTCGTGTCAGTACTCCTTTAAGCGGGTGCATTAGCCCTTCTCACGCCCGATTCCAGGCCAATCCCCCACGTGGGTATGTGCCATGTCAGCGGCCAGGCAGCGCGCGCTCATCTCCCCCCGTTGCCAAGGAAGACGAGGAGATTCCTGGCCAATCTCCCACGTGGGTATGTGCCATCTCCCCCCGTTGCCAAGGAAGACGAGGAGCGCGTGCACCCGCAGCTGTTGCTATGTGGACGGACGGCGGTCAACGGAATTCAGGGTCGCTTATAAAGTGCATTCCCACTTAAAACAAGCCAGGCAATGCAATGCACCAGCCCCAAATAGCACACGCCAGCCCCTAATGAAAGCTAGTGACACGAATGGGCTGCTAGCATGCATGTCGTGCAAATTAGCTTAGGAGTGACCTTTGGATATATCATGCATGCCCTAATCCCAGTACTTGTGCAAAGTAGCACTGATTACGTTGGGTGAATCACATCTCTGCAGTGCCCCACAGCCTGAAGTAGAGACTGACACAGGTGCAGCCCCATTTGCTTACTTATCTGTCAAATTATGACCTTTTTCCAGGCGAATCAAGTGAATCTGGCCCGCCTGATACAGGCTCATAGCTACGAAGACCTCACATTTTCGCTGTAGCAAAAAAAAACGCTGGCTGATACACAAGCACTTCTTGCTGTGGCAGGCCTAAATCTTTTGACAATGCGCAATTTGAGCGCAGCCGCTTCTGTCAAAGCACAGTGTGGTTCTAGGTGTGGTGCTCACAAAGCGCTACTGAGCAGGCATCTTTCAATATTGTTTCTAGCTGAAACCAACGGCTTGACAGAAATGCCAATATGGGAGCATAAAGGGGCCGCTTATGTGTCAAGCACCGGTCTCTGCACCTTGTAAACTGCCGTCGATGCCGCATTGATGATGCTCACCACGCGCTTTCAATGAATGCAAAATTTTGTCTCCCTTTGTGAATATTTGAAAACAAACTGAATAAGTTGTTTGTTGGTAAATATTTTCAGCATATTAATACTGTTTTTTGTATGCTACTTACCGCTTGTGCTAGCTCGGTCATCAATTTACAGAAGCAAATTTTTTGACAGTGATGACAAGAAATCATGGTATCAATAAATTCGTAACTCTGAACTCTACATCCGAATGGCCATGTGTTTACCTTTTGTGCACTAGCCTCAAATTTTACTTGAAAACAAAAGCACACCACTTGGATTTGACCGCAGAATTTTGCAACTCACCAGCAACGGCATGACTGCAACAGCGCTTAGCCTGATGCGGTGCATGTCTGTTGTAAAGCTGACGCAGTTCACGTTTGTGTGCTTTCGAACCTGTGTGCATGTCTTTTCACTTATTTCAGTGATCAAGCTGGGAATAATCTGAACTGCTGCATTGCACCATGCCAAAAGTCACCATGCCTGGCTTGTGACCAGGTGCGTACAATGGGGTGCCGCGGCATATATGTTAAAAGTAGGGCTGCATGTTGTCGTGTTCTGATGACAGATTGGGCAATATTTTTTTAGGAACTTGTGGTTGTTAAACATGGACGCTCAAGGGACGAAAAAAATTTGTGCAGCGAATCTTTTTTCTGTGTGCACTTCACACGTTTCTTGCATGAGCACTTTGCGCTTGCGCTGATTGTTGGTGCAGCCAACAACGGCGTAATCACGCCCGGATGAGTAGCTTCTCTACATCGCAAAGTATAAAGGCAATGACGGCAATCTGCCCACAATTAAGAAACTAAATGTCCATTGGGGACGAAAAGTCGGGAGTCCTGCTGGCACGGCGAAACCTAGCCTCACAGGCAACCCCCGTCTGGACAAAGTGCGTGTGGTGTGGCCCGCTGGCTCAGCGGGTTGGGAAAGAAATTTATGGGCAAAAATGGCAGCGCTCAGATGCTTTGAACGTTATCCTGAAGTCTCAGTTGAACTTGTCGCTGCTGTCATACCGAATAAATGACACCGACTGATTTTCGATGCGCCATGGTGTCTGATATCTATGCACGGCACGGAACAACAGTGTGGGACTGCGTCGTCGTCTGCTTTCCCCGCAGTCCCCAAAACATGCACGCCAGGTGGTGCCTTTATCATCGTTAGAAGATGGCCGACCTGGCGAACTTCTGGTCTATAGCAGTAGCGAAAGGTTCTATACACAAGAATTTTTATCGCTCCCAGGGCACCGCCATGATTCCGCGATTGGTGTGCCACCACGCGGGCAATTCCTTGGGGACTGCGGGAAGAGCAGCCACCGCCCTATCACCATGCGGCTTTCGCGTTGAACTGCATATCAGGCCGTGTGTTTGGGCACCTAATTGGGCTTGAAAATTGGCAAATGCCTATTTCTTTCACGTGTCTGCCTGCTGCACCTTAACCTTTCACCACAGAACGCATCCCAGGTGAATGAGAACTGTATGCGACGTTTGCCGATGCTGTACACACATCGCGAATGCAGCGTGCTGTGCGTTGTTATTGCCGAAACCACAAACTTTGAGGTTATACTTTGTCGTGCAAGGCTTTTGGTGGTGTAGTTCGGTACCCCGGTTTTTACAGTCACTCACTTTTTCTAAATCCTGCGTGCCGGTCGCCGTGGTTTGTGTGAAGTTCGCGATGTACGGACGCTACCCGTTCAAGCGCAGGATCCTGATGCGAGAAATATTGGGATAAAATAGGCATCCGCATGTGGTAACTCTAATAACCTTATAGACTTTCTGGAGCCCAGAGCCACGCCCCGAATGGGTTGTCAAGCTCAACCGAAAACACGAGTAATCTAGTAGCTTTGCAAGAACAAGTGTGGTCGTACGCCACTTTTAGAAGCCTGCAAGTACTGACCCCATGAGGTTGTCTATCTCAAACTTTGGGTCCCCTCAAGTTAGCTCTGTTCGTTTCATGAAAGCAAGGCCAGCAAATATCAACCCATGGCAGGATGACTGCACACAATTAATTCCTAAGGTAGGGGGAAGTGGGCTACAGCAATCGACCTGATAAAGCGAGCACGGCAAAATAATCTCACAGGCCGTGATTTATGCGAGAACAACGCACGGTATGCTTTTAGAGAACCCAAGTTTACAATGGACGTCAGGGTAATGAATAAGTGGGCTTCTGAAAGTGGCGCACGCTCGAACGTCTTCTTGCAAAGCCTCTCGATTCGAAGTATTTCCGGTTTAGTATGACGGCCAACTCGCAGCAGTGCTCTGGGACCCCAGAAAGTCTTTTATGTGATGACTTCTCACTTGCGTACACTATTTCATAAAAAGGTTTCTCGCATCAGCATCTTGCGTTTGCGTTGGTTCTTAGCACAGTGACCGCAGCTTGAACAGGTTGCATCCATACATTGCTAAGTTCCTACAGGGCACGGTTGTCTGGAGGAGTGATTTAAGAAAAAGCAAGTGACTCTACAAACCATGGCTACAGCAGTGGGCTGCAAAAAGCCTCACATGACCAAATTGAGCCTCACAGGCTGTGATTTCGGCGAGAACAACGTTCTACCCACTGCATTCGTGTTCCGTGTATAACATGGGCAAACCTGGAATTCAATTAGTTTTTACTCGGATAAAATGCACTCCCTGGTAAGTGGGCTGCAGTGGGCAGACACGTAAAATAAAAGGCACTTACCAATTTTCACGCTGAATAAGGTGCCCAAATTAGCCTCGCGATGTGCAGTTTAATGCAAATGGCGGCATGCGCCTCAAGTGCGGGCTACTTTTCCCGAAGTGTCTGAGGATGCGCCCACATGGCGGCGTACCGGTCCCGGAAAAATGACTGTGCTCTGGGAGTGGCGGAAACTCCTGACGTACACTCGGGTGGCAGTAGAGCGGCAGTAGTTCATGTAGTGTACCACTCCGCCGAAGTGACGGACCCATGTATCAACACGCACAGTTTGTGAAACGAGATTGTGCTTAAGGGGGCACATGGGTCATTAGGACCAAAAAAGTGCACAAAGAAGCACTATTTTAGTTGTCACTTTTTTCTTAGTTCTCAGTTTTTTTCTCTGAAAAGATGGTACTTGTGCCGTACCAGGTACTTGTAAAAGCCGTACAGGCCTGATTTTGATAAAAATATTTGTCCATGATTTTCTCCTGTTTTGCCATGAGCGGTATTGCAGCAATAAGAAATTCTGGAGAGGTACATCCCAGCACGTAAAGCAGCTAAAAAGATCGTTCTTTTTTCAGCGTAAAGCTGAATGTAAATCATCCAACATGGTAAGCAGATTTTGAATTTTGTATTTCTGCAGTTGTTTATTTAGCGTTATTTTAATTGGCCAGCAGGAGAAGTATACTTCAAACCTAGAAGATAGAATTGACCTAAACTTGTAAGTGATTGCAAAACAAAAAAAACTGCTTCCCACATTTTATTATCCCCCACTTCTGGTATCTATTAAGGCCTTGCTGGGAAATTTTCACTGACTAGTCTTTTTTTTTCATTGTTCTCAAGAACAATCAAGGAGTAATTTTAATTATCGGTGAAACTAAATGCTTTACATCGTCTACTTGGATATTTGAAATCAGGTAAAAAAAAATGAGCAAGCCCATAGAGTTTCATCAAGATTGGCTGGAAAGTAAAAAAAAAGTTTTAAAGACCAGTGTGCTTCCTTTAGGTTTTTTTACTTAGTTTGTTCTTCGTCCCTGCTGTAGTTTACAAGCAGATTAAGTCTTCGAAGTTAACGAATATGACTTTGACGTTCATAATGCTCGCAGTATTGCGCCCTTTTTTCCGTGTTGAGGAACAGCCAGCTGTAGTGATGAGGCGCAGGGGCAACCAAATGTGCATGTAAAATTTCATATTTTCAGGCCACTGCTGGAAGCTGTGCGTTGCTAGAGTGAGAGACCTGGTGAAACCTGCTGCGGTCACCAACCGACTCGCAGTGTAGACCTACTGGACTCCTCAGCAAGTCCGGAACATCAGCACGATAGTCACGCCCTCACACAAGTGCTGATCCCTGAAGCGCATGGTGCCTCAACCGAAGTATTTCCTCTGAAAGGTGCAGCAAGGTTTTGCTCTAACCTTAAGTTGTGTGTACCACAAAAAGCTCAAGGGTGTGAATGCGTCTTTTTTTGAAACATAGTTAGAGGAGCAATGGTGCGCTGCATAATAAATGCAGCACAAAACAGCACGCTTCACTGAAAACTACACTAAAAGCTGAACTGAATAACCTTTTTTTTGAAGCACGAAATTGTGTGTTTCATGGCTGCGTGGGCATGTTGGTTGAACATGATGTGGGGAAAGACAGCGCCGCAGGCTCACAGGCAAACAGAGGAAAACTGGATAACCCACAGCGGTGGCTCAATAGCTCAGGCATTGTGCTGCTGAGCCCAGGTACGCGGATCGATTCCCGGCCATGGCGGCCAGTTTTCTGGTGGAGGCGAAAAGCGAAAATACCCTTGTGTGCGCGATTTTGGCGGCATTAGAGATCTGCAGGTGGTCAAAGATCATCCGGAGCCTTCCGGTACGGAGCGCCTCATTGCCTGTGCAGCACCGGTGCGCTACACGTCATAATCAATCAAATAGACTGGACACACAAGAGGGCTGAAAAGAACAGTTTTTTAAAAAAAGAAATACGCCCACATGTATATATGAGGAATGGCCACACCATCAGTTAATGAGTGGTGCACACGTAGGAATCTCAATTATTTTTTTGACAATGCTATGGATGGTGAACTCACACATGCCTGTTCCAGGCTGGTAATCAATTCTGACTTAATTCTCTCCCATTTGGTACGACCAGAGCATCTTTTATCTGTTTTATCAACGAGAGTCACACAGCGGCACGTGGATCAGTGCTGTGCTATAAAGCCGATCGCACAGGCTTCTTCTGAGTGCAATACTAACCCTGTTTGCATGCTTCTTTAACCTATCGTTTAGGCGTCTTCCGGCTTGCCCAATGTTGTTACCCGCAAGGGCAGTTGTTACCCCTTCGATGCATTCAACATATGCCCTCCTGTGCTTCGTCCTGCAGTTTTTTTCCCCCAGTTACCTCAGAGTCGCTCAGTCTGCACAGCTTCAAATCTTGTTTGAAGCAAAAAAGACAGCCTTCACGAAGTCTGAGCACTGGGCCACCTTTTTTAATTGCGATAATTTGTGCACGTAAATGAGATCCGCAACCTTCTGTCTGCTCTTCATAGGCTTTCCGCATGGTTGAACCTTCGCACGTAGTCTTACGCGTATCCGCTCGGCAACGGAGGCGAGCATAGATGTAGAGTAGCCAGCGGTCTCCAGGCTTTCCACCTGGCCATAGAAGCCAGCAACAGTGAGGTGCAGACACCATTTTTCAAGCAACGCCAAGTGGGTGCTTCTATTCGTAGATGATTTCAAGGATGTTTTTGAAGCGCAGAGTGACAGTGCCTTATAGCAATTTTTGAATGGGCGGAGTTAGGTAGAACTGGGATTGTTTTGCGGACGGTTCATAGCACCAGTAGACACCGTCAGGATGGACCTTAATCCAAAAATCTAAAAACCTTAATTACTCCATCATTAAAAGTTAGTACTTATGTCCAGAAGATTGAGTGTAAACAAGGTCAGCATATTCGCAAGCTGGCGTTCTAAGGCACCAGGTTCACACCTAATGAAAGCACCCACGTAGCTTTGCTTCAAAAACCTTGGCTGCACCTCACTTTGGCTGGCTTCTATGGTCAGATGGAAAGCCTGGAGACCGCTGGCTACCCTACATCTATGCTCGCCTCCGTTGTCGAGTGGATACGGGGAAGACTACGTGCGAAGGCTAAACCATCCGCAATGCCTATGAAGAGCAGACAGAAGGTTGCTGTTCTCATCTACGTGCACAAATTATCGCCCTTGAAAATGGTTGCCCAGTGCTCAGACTTCATGAAGGTTTTCTTTTTTGCCTCAAACAAGCTTTGAAGCTGTGCAGACTTAACGACCCTGAGGTAACTGGGGGAAAAAAATTCCCGCGTTTTCCCGCGAGGAGAACACGAGTAAATGCAGAGCATTGGGGGTCGTAACGCCACGTAATGTCGCGTTGGGGTGTGTAGTTGGGTCGTAGTTGCGTTGGTGTTGGTTTGGGGTAGATAGACGAGAGTAAAGTCGCGTTAGGGTGGAGCGAGCGTCAACCAAGGAAGGAAGGAGCAACGCAGTGACTGAAGCACGAGCGACCGCTAGCCGCTTTATATTTGCAGCGCGCGCAGTAGAGGAGAGCAGTACGGGGGGGAGAGCGCGCATGCGCCAGCAGCGCGCGGCCTTTCACGCCCCACCGCGCTGCTATCACGCACCTGTTACGCCGAGACCGCGACGGAGCGAACGGGATGACTACGACGCATGCGCGCGCCAGCTGCTGTCGAGAGAGAGGAGGGAAGGCGTGGAGGCGCACCTGCTGCAGACGCGGAGCTGTGGACGCTGTCCGACGCAGGAAGAGGCGAGGCTAAGAAATACTCTGCATTTAAAACTGCAGGACGCAGCACAGGAGGGCCTATGTTGAATGCATCGAAGGGGTAGTGCACAAAATTGCCCTTCCGAGTAACAACATTGGGCCAACCGGAAGACGCTTAAACGATAGGTTAAGGAAGCTTGCAAACAGGGTTAGTATGGCACTGAGAAGAAACCTGTGCGATCGGGTTTCTAACACACCACAGCTCCACGTGCAGCTTCGTGCCTCTCGTTGATAAAACAGTTAAACGATGCTCTGGTCGTACCAAATGGGAGACAATTGAGGCAGAACCGATTAACAGGCTGGAACAGGCATGTGTGAGTTCACCATTCATAGCATTGTCAAAGAAACAGTTAAGATTCCTGCGTGTGCACCACTGATTAACTGATGGTGCGGCCATTCTTCATATATACATGTGGGCGTATATTTTTTTAAACTGTTCTTTTTAGCGCTCTTGTGGGTCCAGTCTTTTTCATTTATTATGACGTGTAGATAGCCGGTGCTTCACAGACAATAAGGCCCTCCGTACTGGAGGGCTCCGGATGGTTTTTGACCACCTGGAGGTCCCTAATGCACGCCAAGATCTCGTACACAGGGGCACTTTCGCTTTTCGCCTTCATCAGAAAAGTGACCGCCATGACCGGATTTCGAGCCCGCGACCTTGCGCTTAGAAGCGCAATGCCTGAGCTACTGAGCAACCGTGGTGGGTTATCCAGCCTTACTCTGTTTGCCTGTGTGCCTGCTGCGCTGCCTTTCCCCACCTCATGTTCAACCAGCATGCCCAGATAGCCATGAAACACACAATTTCTTGGTTCAAATAAAAGGTTGTTAAGTTCAGCTTCTAGTGTATATTTAAGTGAAGCTTGCTGTTTTATGTTGCGTTTATAATTCAGTTCCCTCCACCTGCCATTACTCTAACTCTGTTTCAAAAAAAAAAAAAGAAAGACCTTCCCACTTTTGCTTTTCTGGTGCAATATCAATACAGTAGGGGTATTGACAAAGCCAACAGTAGAGGTGAGCCTAATGCATTCCGACTTTCTTTTCTGGTGCCTTGGCATTTTGGTAGGGATCATTGGCAAAGTCAACACTAGAGGTGAGCCTAATGCTATGGCTAAACTTCTGATGCGGAAAAAATCAAAAGCCCCTTTTTTAAGTGAACAATGGTTAAAATTGACCACATCTTTCCGCGGGGGAAACCATGGTTTGATGCGGCGCATCTGGTCGGTGTTTGTTACTGTTACGCCGACCATCGCGGTAGCACACCTGTTAGTTTCCATTCAAATCATCGGTGGACATCGGATGTCATCGAAGCGGCGGCGGTGGAGCGACTGAGCGGAGCGTCGCAGTTATCGCATTTATATGTACCGCGCGTTAACGGTGTGGGGAATGAAAAAGAGTAGCGCATGCGCATGTGTTAACCGAGCGCTAACGCGCGCTGACGCACAGCTGGTATGGCGAGGAGACGAGCGCTAACGCAAGATGGCGCTGCGCTGAGAGCGGCGTTACCGCGCACCTGGCCTGGCGAGGAGAAAAGGAGAGAGGCGTGCGGACTACGGATGGATGGAGGGACAAGGCGAGTCAAAGGGATGCGTCACATCTAAAACGCAAAGCTTTCTCCCATGCAACCTGAGTCAAAGCCAAGTGATTATCGCTATCCGTGTGTACTGCCAAAGTATGATATGCGTATTACGAGAGGCCTGTTAGGTGTGCACGGACAAGCCATTTTTATGTTGTGTGGTATAAGAATAATGTAACATTTGTTAAACCCATTGAATAAAGTTGACTTTGCTGCAGTGTCTTTTACTCGGACATCAATGCCACCAGGGAGGCATAAAAAGTTGAGAAACGCATTCTGTATATTTGGCTTCGCTGCAGTATGTCGAAAGTTGGCTAACCAGTAGTGGGTTTTGATTATGATGGTTGGATGTTTATGGCGCAAGGCCAACTGGGGCAAAGAGCGCAAAACCAAGTCATATATGAGGGGTGAAACCTTAAACACTAAGTAAAGTCAGCAAAAAAAAAGTAAAATTATAAAACCACAATGAGCATGGCTGGTGTATAGGGCCAGATTTCATTATGCGTGATAGGAAATGAGCTTTAAAAACTTGACGTCTGACAAATACTCAAACACACGTTTCACGGACGAAAACAATGGCATCATCACCTAGAAAAAACGATGGATGTAGGGGAATATGTTGTCTGTAGAGTTCTCTGAAGTGTTTGTGTCGTGTTGCGTGAAGTGCCTTGCATGTGATTAGTATGTGCACTACGGATAAGGCCTCACCGCACCTGCTGCACTGGGGTCTAGAAGATCCCGTCAGCAGATACGAGTGCGTTGCATGGGTGTGCCCTATCCGCAGCCTACCCAAGGTGACTTCTGTGTGTCTATTGCGTGTGTCAGTGGTGTATGGTCCCAAGCGTGGTTTTACAACGTGTAACTTGTTATCTGTCTGTTCACTCCAGTGTGTTTGCCGTGTTCTACGCAAGTGTTGTGTTATGTGTGGCTTGAGGTCTGTATATGGTACGGTTGTTACGTCTACAGTGTTCCTGAGTGCAGCAGCAGCGGCAGTCTCGTCTGCCAACTCATTCGCAGCGATCCCAACGTGTCCTAGGACCCAGCAGAGGACCAGCTCATGCTTTTGTGCATACACGGACATTATACTGTTGAATAGAAGATTAACTATGTGGTTTTTGAGGGGCTTGTGCGAAGACAGTGCGCGTACAACACTCAAAGAATCTGTATAGATGATGGAATTGGGAATTTGATTTTCAAGAATGTGTCCTACCATCAGTAAAATTCCATATGCCTCTGCTGAAAAAATTGTTGTGTGGACGCTCATGGTTCTGGCTGCATTGAAATTTGGACCATGAGCAGCGCACGACACCATAGTGGAGGTTTTAGAAACGCACTATAAAATTCTGCACATGTGTATTTAAACTGCAAAGACATTAAGTGAAGCAGTATTGCAGCTCGTGGTACACGATTTTTGTCAAGTCTCATAAAAGAAAGGTCGCACGACACACGCCGAACTTGCCAAGGCGGTAAACTGTTAGAAAAGGACAACCTGTACACATCTAAAAACGAAGCACAGAGATCCGAGGCTCGCTCTCTCACTCTAAGTGAAAAGGGCAGAGGAACAGATGGGTGATTTAAAAAAAGGAGAGAAGTTGATGTATCGTTAAAGACAGGATAAAAAGCATGATTATTCAGCGATGAAATTTTAATAGCATAAAGGAAGTCCATGTACGTCCGTTGGTTCTCAAGGCTCCACTTATTACACTCGGCATACAGACTCTCGACAGGGCTAGTGCGAAAAGCACCCGACGCAAGCCGTAGCCCCAAGTGTAGCACTGGGTCAAGCATTCGCAACGCTGTTT
>CM023458.1:44630112-44746503 GCA_013339765.2 Haemaphysalis longicornis
AAATTTGTTGTGCTTTAAATTTGCACTAAAACTACAGTACTTTGAAAAGTCGACATATCCTTGCAGAAGTGTAGCTTGCTGCGCCAGTTGGTTTAACGTGAAACTTCGAAAAACCAGCAAATAGACTAATACGGAAGCCAAAGAAAAGCCAACGCTCGCGCTGACTAGCAAATGCACATCATTGAACAACGTTTCAGATTGTGAACAAGGCTTCAGTAACGAAGCCGAAACGTCTTGTTGTTGTTTTAAAGTTTTTAAGTTTCTTTTGGTCGTTGTCTCCGTTTTTACTCCAACGTTTCATCTAGTGTCGCTTGATTAGTTTACAATGCATCGGCACTCTTTTCTTCTACCGGCACTATCTACGCGATGATCAATGGTCAGTTTCCATCACGTGACCATTGTGTACACTGGCAGAGGTGTAGGTCATTGCGATTTTATTATTTATGTGTTTTAATCAGTCAACTCTGGTAGGCTGAGCTTGTCCTTCCTCCTGTGTGGCTGCGCGCAGCTGACGTCGTGTCGAACGCGCATAAAAGATAACACGTGTAGAAGCATTTCAGTAGCAGAATGTGTCCGAACATGCTTTTTTTCTAAATCTTCGGCAGTGTTATTAACAAGCGACTTGTCGAGTGAGCGGCGAGGCGGCGGGTAAAGGGAATGTCCAAAACTGATAAACAGGAGAATCGCCGCTGTTGTTGACTTGCGGGTCTCTGTGGGGTACTCTGATACCTTATCTAGTGACACTAGATGCGATGTAGGAATACCCAACCACCAATGTATGCACAATTCTTTTAATAATGTACATAATTTTGGGTGACAAACTTCCCGACAAAACGTCTTTAAAAGATGACAATTCCTCGCCGCCCTGCCACGTATATTCATCTCCCCTCCGGCGCCCACATCCCACGCCCTTCCCCTTTTATCTCCTCCCCCCGACAAAAAAAAAACCAACTAGGAGATTCGCAAGAGTCAATTCAATTTTCGTACGTTCCACTGCTCGTGCACCATTCAATGACAACTTCGTTTCTTTAAAACGTGACACGCCGCCACGTGGTCCAGAGATGACGCATCCCACTTCGTCTTATTGGTTAAAAATACGGCTTTTAACACGAATTGTATTATTCGTTATAGCAAAAATGAAGAAGCGCTGCATATTAAATTACACAAACATTGCACATGACACTTCTGTATTGATGTTTTACGTCAAATAAGCGTCTTGGTTTCTTGTTGCTGGACAAAGTTTACAGGAATAAAGGGTGCTTCCAGGTCTGGTGCTTTCATAAAACTTCTCGAATACTTCATTTCAACATTTCACTGAATGGCTGAATTTAGGAACAGACGGATATATATACAGACGAAAATGTTCTCGTTGAAGTAGCCGAACAGGAACTATCGTCATTTAGGTAGGCCAAGAAACACTATGGCCAGTAAAACGCATACGGTAGCCGTAGGCTGCCATATCATTGTCTAGATGAATCGTCCTTAAGTTATATGTCAGTCGCTGGTTCAGCACGTGGGTTGTCTTTTCTTTGCCTCATGTCTGTCTTATTCTTCGCTGGTTTTCTGAAGAATTGATGCACGCAACCTCACATGCAATTCGCAACTCAGGGTAACGTAATATGTAAACATTGAATAGCTTATTGCGAATTTCTTGTGACAAGGGTCACAGGCTTATGGCCATGATGTACATTAATGATGTCCTTGGCCTTACATTTTAGAAGCATTTTTTCGCGTGTCCTTTAAAATTTCACGACCAATCTCTTTGTTTTTGGTGTTATCATGAATGATACATATCCTGGTAAGGTTTGTAGAGAATGAAAAGACGAATAGGAAGCCGCAGTAGCTGCATGCGCCAATATAGGTCTGGCATTTTTGAGGGCACACATCTAGAGAAAACAAAAAGAAACAAAACGTCAATATATTGGGCACAAACTGCAGAGTTTGTGGAATATACAGAGGGGATAAAAATTTATTGAGCGTAAGTGGAGTTTGTGACAGAATTTAGACTATTTCCGAAACGCCTACGAACCAAGGCATTCCAGATGGGAATCGTTTTTAACAAACCTCCCATGAAAATTGGAAGTTCTAAACGTCCCTACCGAAAATACTACACAAAATCTGACCTCAGCAAATATATGCTACTACACAACGTTTCGTTGTTCTATGCGATTGCACTTGGTATGTAATGTTTTATCTATAAGTAGAATTTTGTATCCCGGGGAGTTCTTGCAATATGTTAGAATTACTCTGGCTTGTTCGTAATTTAGTCATCAGTGCGTTCGTGCGGAGTCAACAATGAAAATGCTGTATATATATTAAGGGTGGCCCTGAACAAAAATCTAGATGAAATTCGCCCGCAATTTGAAAAAAAATATCGCATCCATCCAGCATGTTCCTATATCACCAATATTTCGAATCCACCTATGAGAAGCAGCGTTATTTTCCCAATGTGCCACAAAAACTACACATGGTGTCGCGTGCGGTGGTAACGCGCTTACAAAAAAAAACACCTTAAAGAAAATTCAGAGTACGTCATAGCGTTAGGTGCGCCTTGAAACACCACGGTATGTATTACCAAAAGCGTAGTGTCTACCCCTCTATGGTTGCCCATCCTTACCTCGCCCCGTCTGAAGCAGAGATACCGTCAACCATTTCCACACGCGTATCGTCTTTCCAGCTCCTGCCAGCTATGCAGACAAACACACCTAAAAGCCTGTTTCTTCGGATCATTACCAGACGAGAAAATGCAAAACAGGTTGCTCACTTGCTCTAACCGTCAAAAAAGTCGCGTTTTCTGAATGAATAATTCCTGATATTCTCATACGTAGAGCTTATAGAATATATGCTCCTTCGCTTTACGACTTATAAAATTCGCTGTATTCTCTTCGAATGTTTCACCGCGTGAATTTGCTAGAAATTGGTCAGTAAACAAATATTTGCCATATTAATTGGCCCATTATCAATTTTCTTAAATACGCAATAAAAACAACAATTAAGAAGTGGGCTAAAAAATTAAGAAAAAAACGACCACAAGAGAAATTACTCGATACATATTAAGCAAAACAGGACACAGCTGTCTGCCCGAAACGTTTGAAAAATTCTACAATTTGGCTCCTCCGAAAAAGCTTGTTTAATCCATAGCACAAACGTATGCAGTGTCACTGAGTGTTTTTTTTTTTTTGCTTGTTTTATCAATTTTCAGATTCTGCCTTCCTGCAAGAGACATCATCCTGTGGTGTAAAAGTATTACCCGGTCCCCCGGCAAGTATTTCTTATTATCTGCAGCCCACAAAATGTTTAACATCTTTTTTTCCAAACTATCAAATATTTCGTTCGGTTCAGAAACAACCTTAGTTCTACTACACGAAAATACGACACCCTTACTATCATTTTATTAGTAGAGTTAAGCAAGAATCAAATGTGATAAGTCCCTTTTTTTGGCCAAATGTTGCAATCCTTCGCAAATTTTGTGACCTTCCCTATTTTGTTGTAGCTTTTTTCACAGTGCTTTAACCTGGAAAAATAAAACCAAAATAGACTGCCATATGCTCATCAAATCGAAGGAAATAAATCTTTTAGTCAAATTTTTGCCTGATGGTCAAAATATTTCACCCAGCGTAAAAAAAACTTGGAAGTTTTTCGTTGGTGAGACATTGTAGTTGGTATTCTCGGATCAAACATTTGTATTGTTGATTTATTACATACTACAAGTTTATATGTAGACTTGTTAGAAACTAGTCAAGAAACATACAGTGATGTGGTATTTTCAGTTGCGATCTATACTTTTATTCCATTTCGTGTGCGCCTCATGGGTACTGCTGCTGCAAAAATGTGGGCACCTATCTGCTTACTTCACACCAAATGTGTTCGAAATATAATAGGCATCGCCGCCGCTGCCAAATAAAAGCTTCTTTGCTGTCTGCCACCCTGTCACGCTTTTCCCCTCACGTCTCGCTCCTCCAGCGTTAGAGGCTTGCTCCAGTCAAATAAATTTTATTGCGTACCACTTCTTCCTCGCCACCTACTCAAACTTTCCGCTAGGGTTCGAATTCATGAAATGCAGCTAGAAGGTCTAGTATCGCCCGCGAGTGCTTTTGTATTTTTCGGTCACACAGTTAATTTCCGGGCGTATGTTTTAATTTTTGTATATCAAAGATCAAGCACCCATGTACAGTATACCCTCGATCAATGGAACTTCAAGGAACCGGAAAAATTAGTTCTGTTTAACAGGAGTTCCGTTTACTGAGAGAGATGTTCTAAGGGTCAAATTTATGTGCGTACACACTTCTAAGGGCATGTCATGGAACTCTAACCAGAATAAAGTGACTGTAGCTGATAGTTTTCAGAAAGCAAGAAAACTACAAGAAGCGTAGGCACAGCATTCACAAAGTTGATTTCGCAACAATGAGTCGCTGTGCCCTACAAAATGCGTCAATTATTTTTGTTTGAGTCCTTACAACTGCATCTTCATAGAGGCTAGAGGCATCAACTTCACGAGTGCTTACGAGTCACCGAATTTAGAAGACGGCAACGTGGTAATGAAGGACGAATAGCACAACGATAGCACAAACGAGGTGACAGGAAGTAAGCACTGCAGCCTGGGCGCCTAGAATCGAGATCGAACGACTGGAATAAGAACTGCAATGTTGCATTCGTTGCGCTAACACGGCTAACCACTTGCAAGACGAGGCTTACGAGGCCAACAATGCTAAAAAAGCATGGAGGAAAAAAAACAAGAACGAAACAGCCGGAACCTTATAAAGCTGATTCTCATACAACTGGATTTCACAAGTTCCATTTCTGGTTCCGTTTACACGGTGATGCGGAAATTTTAGTTCCGATTACCGAGAACTTTTTACGTTATCTGAATACAAAACCAACCAAATTCCAGGCAACTGTTCCGTTTACGCGGCAATTCTCTTTAAGCGATTTCCATTTATACAGATTCTACTGTATTTCTATACAAACGAACAATGCAAACGTGGCTTATGTAGCTATCTTTCGCCTGAATTATGCCTAATGTTTTATTTTGCCAAACAATTTTGTAAAGTTTGAACATTGCAACCACATGTTCGGAACATTGCAGCCACACATTGCAACCACAGTTCGGAAACTGCTTTGCATATACGAACGTCCCCTTCGACATCTTTGTACCGGGCGGGTGACCCGAAGGACGGACCGACAGACAGAAAACTTTTCGCGTTTAAGGAGCACCAGAAAAAACTATTGGCTTTTAAAACCACGTTTCCGCGAATCTCTGCCTACTTTTTTATTGGGAATATAAGCGAATTACGACTGTGTGCTGCCTTCGTAGCAATCGGTTTCATAAGTAAACGCGTTTTTGTAAGCGTTTTGACGGGTACGAACAAACAACAATTTCTGCTATGAAAATGTCGTGAATTATTATTTTCGTACCAATCTTGAATGGAATGGAAGCAGCTTTATCGCGATGTCGCTACGTCTGAAAAACAACGCTGTGACATCTTTTTCTCTACCTTTGCAGGTGAATATACGGCTTACAGTTAGGACGCCAGCCACTGTTTAATGTTTAATCGGGTTTAATTTAACAAAAGCCGGCTCGTGTTAATAAGGAAGACGTGAACCAAGGGGTATTCACGTAGCGTATTTACGAGCCAGAGAGCAACGCGCAGGCCAAACGCAAAATCTTTTTCTACTTCTATTTCTAGGTCTGTCCCCGAGTCCGAGCGCTCTACCGTTATCTTCTTACAGCTGCTACCCGACACATGTCCCAATATTGTACACGGGCTATGTACTAACTCTTGTTCTGCTTAGCATCTTCAGATGAGACACTGCTGCATATCTCCCGTGGTGGAAAGCGCCGTCTAGGTAGTAATTATGGCGACGCGTGGCGGGAACGGTGGTAGAGTTTTAACCTGGATTTGGAAACAAGGTCAATTGTTCAATAATAGGGAGTTGGCTATGGAATGACAGGAGATATTTCGTACGTGGCATCTGTCCCTTGAGTGATCGCACACTAAGGTCTAGAATAGGCAAAGATGAGTTTCTCAGAAAGTAACACGCGGCGCGACGAGACGTCGACCACACCAGGACAAGGGATCCCGGCCGAAACAGTAGGTTTCGGTGTCGGGTGACGGGACGTCCGTTATGGGAGACGTGTGATAGGAGGAGGCTATAGCGGTCTACTAAACGAGCAAGGTCGGTGGAGCAATGTCGGCTTCGGCATACTCAGTTATAGGCTGAGAAGCCGGTGGAAGGGTGTACACGGACGAAGCTATCTCGCGGCTGTAGAGCTAGTAGAATTGCGACAACCCTTCAGTGTCGTGACGGGACGAATTGTAAGTGAATTGTAATTCACGAAACTCATCACCATCGCCCCCATTTTCTGATTACTCACTGGAACTACGTGGAGCACATCAGTCAAAAGAATGCTGCAGCTGCACCCAGCGCTTTTCCCAGGAGTTTTTCGTTACAGCTTGCCAGCGATATCCAGTTCATGCACCACTAACCTTCGGGCGATCAGGAGCATCCAAGCGCAGGTTCCATTGTGTAGGTATACAACACGAGGTCCCAAGTTTACACACCGGTGGCGGGGGTTGGTTGTCGGTAATAATAATTAATCGGTCCACCAAAGTAGCGCACACCGCTGCCTGGAGTCTGTTAAGCTCGAAGGCACCATTGCAACCATTGGCACCGTTGGAAGGCGAAATTGGTTTTGTGCTGTTGCATTTTCCTGCCGCAGTCCCAGTTCTGTTACGGTGTTACGAGTTATTCTGTTGGATCACGTTATTGGAGCTATAATCGTGGTTGGGAACACGTATTTCGACGCACAGATTGGTTTAATTATATAATACACAATACGCCAACAAACAATTTAGCGTGGAAGCCAGGAGCTGCTCGTTTGCAATCTGCACAAATTGTTAAGATGTCGCCCGTTGATAGGAAAGTACCCTTTGCGTTATAAAGAACATTCTGAGAGTCTCACCAAATGAAATATTTGGATACTTAAGCGAACATTCAAGTTACGGAAAAATCACATTGGAAGCGTTTCGGTCTTTTTGAGGTGATGTGTTTAAGCTTGAAAACTACGTTTGCCCGTAGGTAAATATTTCTCTTAGTTTGTGCCTATAACTCATGACGGCAGCTGTCGCGTTTGGTGCCTCTGGTTTGGTAGGTGGTGTAATAGCAACTTCCGATTATAGATTTCGCCTGGTATTTGTCATTAATTCATCCTTCCCTGTATGTAACGTTTTTTTGGGATGCGCGGGCAAACTTTAGTAGCGTTACCTCCGAGAATGTCTTTGTCGTGAAGACGCGGAAAATGTGCCCGCCTTCAAAGTATACTTCTTTTTTTTATTAACGTTTATTTTGCCACACGGCATAGATATGAAATTATGAGGTGATGGTGATTAGATGAAAATGAAAATGTTCGCTTCGCGGATGAAGTCAAGGAGTGAATGAGGATGGGACCCATGTATCCGTGCGGCGTATGCAGAGGCGTCGTCTAATCGGAGGTCCGTCGCCGCAAGGTGCCGCAGTCTCATCGGCCTCAAGGCGAGGCAGGACCACAGCAAGTGGTGAAGGTCGGCAATCGCGTCGCTGCGGTGGCACACTGGGCAACCAGTGGTTTGAAAGGAACTTCGGTATTGAGGCCAGTGGTGGGTGACGGCGGGAGTTAAGGCCACCCCCACCCGAATCCTCCTGAACGCAACCTCCTCTGCACGGATAAGACCCGGGAGGAGGGTGGCAGCACACGGTGGAATGAGAGCACGTGTGCGGCGCCGGAGGTGTTCTTTTCTCGTCACCAGGGGAGTGGCATCATCCAGCTCTAACGGGGAAGTCGGAGATGGAGCGGATGCTGCCAGTCGGGCTGCTACGTCTGCCTTGCAGTGTTCTGTGAGTAGGTCACGTGGAACCCATTCAATCAGAATCTTGTGAGCGATTCCTGCCGCAAGTTGATGAATACTCTGAGCCAGCACAGGGCTACGACTAACTAACCGTAGTAGGCGGACTGCTTGTACAGCATCGGTGCGAACTACGGTGCGCACCCCGGGCTGCAAAGTGATTCCGGTTACAGCAATCAGAGCCTCTCTAATGGCTACAAGTTCTGCCCAGAACGATGATGGAGGTTCCGGGACCTTAAATCTCGACGTCTCGCTGAGCGCTGGATGGCTAGTGCAATGAATGGCGGGTGGCAATCACAGTTTCTTGTATACTGGCGTCAGTATATAATATGATAGAGCCGGGTGGATGGAGGCCATCCGTGTCGGCGATGCGTTGTTTGAGGGCAGACGCCGAAATCTTGCAATCTGGACGACGAAGGTCAGTTGGTTTGTTGCCACTCAATTGCACAAACTGCCACGGGGGAAGTACTCGCTGCGGTAGGGCTGGTAACGTATGGGAGACTGCGTAAGCTATTAATGCTCGCGCAGAATCACACAGTGCATTCTTCAATTTCCGAGCTTCGCGACGTTGATCAACACGTTAATTCAACGTGTTCAGTTGGGCTTGTTCCTGGAGAGCAACTATAGGGGTGATGCGTGGAAGCGCAGTAATTGCTCTCATAGCCTCTCTGTTAATCGCTTCCAGTCAATTCCACTGTTTTGCCGTCAAATGCTGCAACTGAGCAGAGTACACCAAGCGCGGTTTTAAAACTGCTCTCACTATTTGTCGCGCCACGTGTGAGCTGGCTCCACCAGCTTTGGGAGCAATACGGCGTACTAGTGACAGCGTTTGAGCAGCTTGGTGTTTAGCCTGAGCAAGCCAAGCTGTCACCGTTCCTGACTGGTGTATCAGCAATCCCAGGACTTTGATTGCTGGGCTCTCCTGCAGTGGTTGCCCACACAGATGAAGGCGGATGGGACAAGCAGCAAGCTTTCGGCGGCCCCAGAGGTTGGCAACGGATGTGTATGTTGTTTTACTCGTTGATATTTGAAGGCCCACCGAAGAGGCAAAGGCTACGGTGACATCTAGGGCTGACAGCAACGAACTCGCTTGAGTTTCCAGGTCATGGTGAGTGCTCCACTTGGTGATGTCATCGGCGTAAAGGAGAAACTTAACAGCCGGTACATCATGAAGGTGCTATGCCAGTGGTATCAAGGACATATTAAACAAGGTCGGAGCCAATACCGATCCTTCGGGCACACCACGTACAGGAACGAAGGACCCAACAGCTTGTCCGTGAAGGCGTATGGCAAATGTCCTGTCTTGAAGGAATGACTGGACGAACTGCTGTACCCGCATGGGAAGGTGGAGCATATCAATTCAGTCCAAGATAGCAGCGTGACTGATGTTGTCATACGCTTTTTGGATGTCCATTGCTAGGATGGTCCGAACAGCATAAGTGCAGGTTGACGACAGTGTTGATGTTGCCAAAACGCTAACCCCGTCCTCCGTGCCAAGTGATGGGCGAAAGCCGATTTGCGAGGGGTGGTAATACCCATGATGTTCAAGCCAGCACGGCAAGCGAGTGGCTAGCATTTTCTCTGCAAGCTTGCAAACCGTCGCCGTAAGTGATATTGGCCGAAGGTTTTCTAGCACCATCGCTGGCTTGCCAGCTTTTGGTATACGCCCCGCGGGAATACTGCACCGCTCGTGTCGCTGCGCCGGGCTGGTTGAGCAGCACAAAGGACGCATCCGCAAACGCATCCCTCACACGCCTGCCACGGTGACTTGATACGGGGTAACCTCACTCTAAATGGGGTGCATTAAAGTCCCCACCCACCAAAATTGGGCACCCTGGGTATTGCTGATGAATAGCCAATAGCCAGCCCATATTAATGCGTGAGCGTGAGCCACCTGTGGGCCTCACGTAGCAAGAAACGAAAACCACTGTTGCCCTTGTAAATTGGACTGCAACTGCCACTACCTCCTGATACGAGTGGCACCACCATTCAAGGGAGAGCTGAATTTGCGGGTAACACGCGGCCACATACACGGCCGCCTTTCCCGGAGGCGCCACAGCGTGCACACGACGATCGACCATAGATGGGGACACATCACCACTAAAACCCGAAATAGCAGGCAGAGCATTTGTTTCCTGAAGAAGCAGAGCCCAGAACTGCAGCTTGTTGTTGAGTACACGAGCCTTTATCTCACCAATCTTCGATGACAGGCCCCTGCAGTTCCACTGTAAGACCCCCGACACAGGTAGAGTCGCCAGGGTGATTAAGAGTCCAAGCGCTGTAGGAGTACTGATGTCAGGTGCGATAACTGGTTGACCATAAAACGCAAGAGCAACGAAGTCGAGTTGTCGAGAATCGCGGACGAGTTTTGCGATCCGAAAACGGGCGGCGGCTTGCGCATCGTTGGTGCGGGTGTTGAGGGCTGGTCTGCGCGTTGGTCAGGCCGCTTCCGGCGTAAAAGTAACTCTCGGTGCCGCCAGAGTTTAGTAACTTCTGCTAAGAGTTGAGCAATCTGCTCATCAACAGCCGCCGTGTCGTTATCATCGGGTTCTGGCATAGGTGTATGCTGCACGGAATTCTTTTGGCGGCAACGACATCCTCGGCGCGCAGCATCACTGTACAATACTGGTTGTTCAGGTGCAGAGCACAAATCAGGGAGTTCTGGCCAGTCTTCTTCATCCCACTGAAGAGCCGAAAAACGGTTGGCTGTCGGTACGGCTAATGTGTTCATTTTGACTGCTTGGAACCTGTGGTTTTGACGGCGGCGTAATGTTCCGGTAGCCTTCCGCTTGGTCGGGCACGTAGGCGACGTGATGTGGTGATCATTACTTTTGCAAAGGCCACACTCATAAGACACCTTGCTCTCAGCCATTTCCTCATCCTGACTTGGGGAAGAGCAAGACTTGTGCATGTGGCCCGGTCGAAAGCATTTGTAACAGTACACAACACTAGGCTTGTAGGGTTGCGGTCGCAAAATGCACCCGTAGTAGTACAAGCAGGCGGGGGCTGTAGGAGGTCCTTGCAGCGTTACGAGGCAGGAGCCCTTTTTCCCATGTAGAGCGCTACTATGATACGATGTGTAGGGGAGTAAAGTTCACGCTGGAGCACCGCCTGGTCTTCGTCCCAGTCAACATTGTACACAACGTAGCGTTGCAAGTCAGACCCTTCAACTAGGTACACTTGCACAGGAACCACATCTTCGGGTGTGATCGTTATGAACTTGAGCATTTGCAGGCGATCCACTGCAGTCAATGTCGGGAGCCACACAGCAATCGTGTTTGACTTCGGGCGAACAGCGAAGCCGCGAAATCCTGTGGTGCCGAGGCAGGAATCGAAGTTCGCTTATAAGATTCGGTTCGGGATGATCGCAAGGCTTTTAGGTGTTAAAGCCTTGACCGTGGCCTTGTACCAGACTGATCCAGGTGTAAAATCGACTGGGTGGTCCATAGTCAAGCAAGAACGCTTCCCTTGAGAATCCCGAGGGGATGATTTCTTTTCGGGGTCTCCTGTGGGCCACTTATGGCCAATGCGATTGGTTGTGGACGTTGATGGTGAAGCGGATGTCCCAGAAGGCAAGTCTTGCGTCTTGTTCACTGACGTAGTCGGGTTGGTCATTTGGAGGTGCGACGCAGCTTGTGTTTCATCCCGAACCACGGGTTGAATGTCCATTGGCATGGTAGGCTCGGAAACCTATTCGCTCACCGATTGACGTGCCTCGGGTGTTGGTGTGATGCTGACAGCATCGTAGCCTTGTCCGGGTGGCACCGCAGCATCCGAAGTTGGTGGGGTCGCCGTCGTAAGAGTTCACAGTGGAGGCGGAGACGGCCCCGCCGAACCCGCGCCGGGCAAGCTAGGCCTACCCACTGCTCGATGATTGTGGACTTCCGCGACGCAGAGAAAATCGACAGATGACAGGGAGACTGGTAGCGGGCAAAGTATACTTCCTCATAATGTTTGTGTTACACTCCAAAGTTTCCTCTCGGTTGGGGCCCTAACAACGTTCGATTGTTTTTGTGTGCATTGCCGATGATGCAACAAAGCAATAAAAGGTGTTCGTATCGTCCTACAGCTAAAGGTGCAATTTTATTGAGATTTCCAAATGCTCTTATGTGAGTTTATGCGGGTTTACACTCAGGAAGTAAACTATATTCTTCAACCAAATATTACAAAGTTCCGTTTGGCATAAAGGACATATCCTTTTGAGTTGATCAGGCGGTGAAAACAGCCCAAATCATGGTCCCTTCACCCAATGTAACGGGTAATTGCGGACAATAGTCGACTTGGTAGGTTGGAGTGCGTACACACAAAAAAAGACGTGCCGATCTGCAGTTTCGCGAGTGTGCGCGCCACTCCTAGAAACTGGCCACTGGCATTCCTGAGCGCCCCTCACCCAGACCGGCCACCCGCCTGCGTGATAGTGAGTTACTCAGAGTGGCTGCTCGCCTTCATGAATGCCGCTTGCCGAGAACACCCACAAAGCGATTACCCCACTTGTTTAGCATAAGTTTTTTTTGAAGTCAGTGTTCGGTCATGCCGTTTTTTTATGTTTCGGCTAGATGTCTGCATAGTGGGTGGTAAGTTCCAACTGACAGCAATGGGGGCGTAGTCTCGCCCGTAAATTTTGGTATGCTTGCTCTGAAAACATGCCATCGTCAGCGCGACATTTATTTCTCGCGGAGGAAACGATGACGTTGGTTCCTAAACATGGTGGTCGCGGTAGTGGTTTAGGAGTACTTCCTCTATTTACTTTAGGGGAAGCTTCGGCAGCGTGTACTTGTATTGCTAGTATGGCGGCGTGGTTGATTGCGTGGTTTGATGAGGGGCAGTTCGGCAGATGCTGATAATGGAGCGACCATGCCCTCTGGTCGCTTTCCTTGTAAGTAACGTCATACAGATTCGCGGGATGCATCGATATGCAAAGCCCTCAGTTTTTGTCGCCGCAGAACTGCTGTTGCTAAGGTATTGAATGTCTGAACACGAGGATGTGGGTTCAACTTCGCTAGCGGAAGCCGTTTTTGTGACGGAAGCGAAAAATGAAATCGAAAAGGTGGAGATTTGAGCGCATGCTAACAATCATGAGGGCTTCGAAATAATTTCCTAACCCTTCACTACTGCATGCTTGCATAGCCAATCCGCAGCTTCACTCGTAAAACATTCAATTTTTTTCTTTGCTACACGTATCACCGTCAGTGCCGCATCAGCCTACATTTCGCAGAAAACAAATGCTATGGGTAATCCACCGATGTGCTAAATTACTGGGGAAAGAAATTACGATTACTGAGATGGTTGCGACTAATCGTGTCCGTCCTCTTCTTTTTGGCAGCACGTTTATCTTTTACCCAGTGCGCGTCTATATTGAAATTCATCGAACACAAAATATTCGACTTCTAAGCTTTGCTCAGCCTGAAGTTTTTTAACTTCGCGCGCTAACCGAATGGGCTAACGAAATCTTTACTTCCTGCCCAATACATTGCGCAATCGTTTCAGAGTGGTCGTCTCTTTTGTGTCACATTGGGCTGCTGCGTGTGAGATATCGCTCGCATCCTTCTCCTTCCGCAACTGAGTTGGCAGCTTCTATTTCGCTTTGGGCTTTGAGCGGCACTTACTTCCGTGTGTCATCTTGTAGCAGGCTTGACGCATTCTTGTTTCTGTGTCTTATGTAAAGACGAAAGCTTGAAATTGCTGCTGACCAAAAGAGCGGGCGTCGAGCGTTGGCGTCCGCAACAAGGAAAAGGTCCACTGGGAAGCGATGCATTCTAGGTCGTGTTTGCCGCAGAGAGAGTTGCATAGGGCACTCTTAATCCCGGGTTTAGCGCGAGGTGGCCGTCATGCCGGTGCACCGCAGAAAACAGAGCAAAAGAATGTAGCCGCCGGGTGTTCAGGGAAGGATCGCATCTTCGCAGTTAACTCTCCCCTTAACGGCCGCAGGAACCAGGAGCGGTGCAGCAAGTACGAGACAGATCGAAGTCGTTCGAGAGCGTTAAGCGTTAAGCATTAACGCTTTCGAAAGCATTAGGTGTGCTAAAATATGGGGATCAAAAGGCCAAAGTGCATATCCTTTAGACTACGTCAGGTGGAAGCAAGGAGTCATACTTCAAATCGACATGATGCTATCATACTATTGCTTTGTTTTGAAACCTACAAAACACACATCGGACGAGTCGATTTCAATACATGCCTGGTTTAGGCTTATTTTTTAATTTAAGAGATTCTACAGTTTCCTGATGAGTTCATTATTCAAGATCGCAATTGGTATATAAAGATGAAAACTCCTTTAATGAAAAGGGCACCGATAACCGGAATATTCATCATTTGGGCAATTAGAGAAGTCTGTTGATGTATTCAAAGAGAAAAAAGAAATAAAGATTGTACTTCATCTACCCCTGCGTTCATTTTCTATTGGCAAGGTGGACTTCAATAGGGCCACGCATAACACTTACACAAAAAAGAAAGATTCAAGCGGTATACAAACATCAAGGGAGTAGAAATTACCATGCTGTCAAGAAATAAGCAAAGCGAGTGTGAATACGAATAAGCGTTAGTTGTAGCTTCGAGTTTTGGTTGAGGATAATTGGCCAATGCAAGTGGGTGGTGTGAGTTAGTAAGATTGGCTAATGCAAGTGGGCAGAACGAGTGCGAGTGATTGTGAGTGGGGAACGGCGGTGGTGAGCGCGAGCTAAAATGAGTGTGAGTGGTAGGTTTGATTTGTGAGCGTGATTGCGAGTGAGGGCGCATGGTGAGGGCGAGTGGTGAGGTAAGTGTAATAAGGTGCGGGTGGTGACATCGAGGGGTGAGCGTGCAAGCGGGTGTTTGTGAATGATGAGGTCGAGTGATGAGCGTGAGTAGAAGTGACTACGTGTGGTGACGCTTAGAGCCGAGCGTGAGCGCGAGTGAGTACGAGTCCTCAGGTTGAGTGGTGAACGTGAGCGTCAGGGAGTGCTTTAGGTAATTTTTATACTTTTTGACTAAGCGCGAGAAAGTGACTTCTGGTTTGCCGAGGCATGAGTAAAGAACACGTTAGGGGTAGATAACACGGCTACAACTCTTCCGTGAGACATTTGTGACAACACAGCAATGTTTTTACGTAAATGCACAGGCACAAGTTTAAAGCTTCCCTTTTACGGGGTTTTACAAATTTCGGTTTTCTCATTGTGTTGTAAATGCGAACGCACCAGCATACCCTAAAAATGTTTGGTTCAGTACAGTAACTGTAAAGTAGACTTACCGTTCACTCCGACAAAGATGAATTCCGGATAAACACCAGTTAAGTGAAACAACACTCTTGTTTTTCTGTAACGTCAAAAATGCAAGACACCTCCCCTTAAGACGAATTTGTGCTAATAACAACAAATTTTATGTTCTTTCTATTTTGCCTTTACGAGAGTCTAGTTTAACATGCTTTTGAAGAAATAACGATTGGCGGGCTTTTAAGGGGCTGCGAATTTAAATGAACTCTTTAATTATCGCAGCTATCTTTGCGAGGATCCGCGCTGATTCTTCGTAAATTTCTAACATCGCAAGAAAGCACTGGTTCGCGACACTAACTCAGCCACGAAAGAATCTGCACTAATGCATTATGGTAGGCGCACCATTACAGCTGCACATTATGAACTTTCAAATTCGGTATTTTATTTTGAAGCTTTTATGCAAATGTAGTAGAACACGATATATGGCCAAAATGACCAAAAACGAAAAGTCGAATTAAGTACGGAATGCTTTCTGATTGCTAAAAAAGCAGAACATGCTGTACTCTATGCCTTGATAATTACGACACAGTGTGGCACTGCAAATATAGACAAGTCTAGAAAGTTGAAAAAACAATTCCGTATTTCACTGTACTGCAGTTGGTTTATCACGTTTTCTGTGCGTAAATAGGTAGAAAAAATGGGACCATGCAACGATATTTTTTCAACCATGCCGTTGGCAACATCGTTTGTGCTTCTGATGATTTGCTTCAAGGCTTCGTCTGTCCTGTTAACTGGATTAGCCAATAATGAGGAGTGCGCTTAAACGTATAACGCAATAGTGGTAGCCCAAAGTTAGCGCTTCTAACTGAAGGATGGGTGAATTTATGCCAACACTATTTATTTTTTTGTGCTATAGGCTGGCAACTCACTACCCTGCTGCTCCTTTCTTGATCGGTGGGATTGCCTCAACATGTATCCGCACAACACTACTTGCCACGTAAGTTTGTGGATTTTGTATTTATATCTATATCGTGCGTTGAAAGCCTGCCATCTTGCAAGGCTGATATCTTTGGCGTATTATAGAGACTATATTTTCGTCGTATGTTATTTTGAAAGCGAAATTGTGCATAGGAGCAATATTTACCCATGTTGTTTTTTTGTTTCATGCAATGATGCCTTCGTTACACATATTATATTGCGGCACGTTTTAGGTAAGGTAGGCTTTCTTATTTTCTTCTTATACGTACGTATAATTGACAATAATGGGGAAATAGAATATGCGTGTGACGACGAATTCATACCGAAATGTTATTTATAGTTTTCCTCCAAAGTTATCTACCTCCTAATTGAAGTAAGTTGGAAAAACCTAGTTTGAAAAGAATTCTTTTCTTCACTACGAAATGTGCAAGCGGCAAAAGCCGCTTGTACAATACCAAAAAGATCGCGAAAATTATGTGTGAATTTCTGAGCTCAGTCACAGACCGGACTTAATTCGTTCAGATTGGATTTGTCATCTGCGTGTTTTAGGCCCATTACGCTTGTGTTACAGGGCCAAATACTGAGGTGATAATGTTAGTGCAGTGGTTTGTCTATAAAAGTGCATCCGCAAAGAGAGTGTTATGGTGTCAAACACCAGTCTCAATTTGTAGATTGAAGATGCAATGTGGTGAACTGTATAACCATAAAATGCCAAAGGATTTACTTTAGAACCCCGCTCTTTCGTTCCTCAGTGGTATATGTTCCCTGATGCTCGATCGTTTTTTTCTAGACCCGGCGCAGCTCACATAAAGACCAAGGTATTAAAATCTTCACACTTACGTCGTGGCACATAGTACGTTCCCGAACTATTCGTCGCTACCTGACACTCCAACGACGCCCGGGCAACATTTGAGTACAGCCATTTTGACGTTTGACGAGCTTTGGCCAGGCTTGGCTACGGAACCGACTGCATGAAACCGAACACGGGTGCGATTCGTCACCACTACATGGTCCTATGTTAGTCTATCCGAGGAGCATTATCACTGCACATATAACGGAAGTTTCGCTGCGGATTCCCGGAAATGCGTGTTAGCCATAAAGAACTACCGCAAGAATTGCACGCGCTTTTGTCGTCATCGTGCACTTCAAGCTTTAAGAACACCATTGAACTTGCAACCGCAAAATTTGTCGTGCCTTCAGTAGCATCGCGAAAACGGCAGGCGCTTTCCCTCCAGGAAACGCTTGACGTACTAAACGCAGTAGTCAAGCAGCCAGCGCGGAAGAGAGTCCACATCATTAGGGACATTGCATTGCCTTGGGTGGTGTTTTCCAGAGATGGCAAAAAGCGGCCATGCTGCATTCCCGCGCATTTTAAGATTCGAAAGCCAAATTAACAGAAGTACAAGATTTCATGTCAAAGCTACATTGATTTCGGTTGTTTTCAAAGGTTTCCTCAGCGCTTCGTTTTTCTGGTGGTTACGTTTTGCTTACCCGGTCCGGTGAGAAACGAATAAACGGTGTTCCAGTGAAAATTGGGTTGTTGCGGCAATTTCGCGAGCATAAAAAACCCGTAAAGGGCACGTTCACGTCGCATTTATTGTCCCGTTCCAAAAGATGCCGCCCGGTGCTTAACGTACCACTGTTTTGGGGGAACACAGTGACACACGACCGGGAGGAATTACTAAAGCCTTCTTTTGTAAATAAAGAATTCTGAAGATCGTATTGGTTGCCCGCCCATATCGTTACTAGATCGCGAAGTGGCCTATGTGGACAATTCCTGAGTCGTATTCTGAAACCGCCACCGTTGCTAAGATATCAGAGACGATAGGGTCGCTTAAACAAGCAACAGCATCACCAATAGAACTCGACGGTGACGGGAAGATTTCATCACAGCAAAGGCGCGAGTTCTTACATCTGCTAGCCGAGCTTTCAGAGCCTTTTGTAACGCTTTTGTAACGTCTTCTGGTGTCGGCCACACGGGAATCGTCAAACACAGATTACTAACAGACGAGGCTACGCACCCAAACCGGTAGTCTCCATACTGAGTTTCACCGAATGAGCGACAAGCCATAGAGGCTCAGGGGCGAGACCTGCCGAAAGACGACGTCATTCAGCCTACCAACAGTACCTGGGCTGCGCAAACAATGGTTCTTGTAAAAAGAAAGATGGGACTTTGCAATTTTGCGTTGACTATCGCCGACTAATTAAAATAACCAAAATGGATCGTACCTTCTACCCGGAATAGACGACACCCAGAATGGTCTTCTTTACGCCCGCTATTTCTCGTAGATAGATCTCAAGAGCGGATATCGGCAATGAGACGTGGATGAGCGGGACATGGAAAAACAGCTTTTATACCCCCGACTAACCTTACGAATTTAAAGTCATGCCGTTCTGAATCTGTACTGCGCTTGCCACATTCAAGCGGGTGAGGGCGCTGTTCCCAGTGGGCTGAAATGTCACTTTTCTTGCGTATTTACACGCTGTCGTCGCCTTTTCTCAAAGGTTTGAAAAACATTTGAAACCCCTTCGAGAGGTCTTACAGGAACTAATACCCGCCGGTCTGATGCTTCACCCAACGAAATGCCGTATCCCCTACGATGAGCTGCTTCGTTGGAACTTGTTGTCATGGTTTATTCACGCTGTTTCAAAACAATTTTAAATGTTAATGGTTTTGCTTCCACGCTATCTTACGCAATTTCCGCTAAGTCCAGCTCACTTCTGATGCAAATCTTCTTGAAGTTATCTTATTTCTTCGCAAACCTCTCCGTTCCGATGGCAGGCATGCTTACAACTAGCTATTTTTTGTGACCCTGTCATGCTAACCAGCGTTTGAAAATAAGGGCAAAGAGGTTTATTGACCAAAACTGCGGCTCTAGTAGTGTGACCAATGTTAACTGTGCTCATTTACGCTTGCAGTGTAGGACAGCGCTCGGGACAGATATCACGTTTTTGGTTGCTTCACGATGACACATTTCAGTATCCTCATGTTTGATTGGTTCCGCAACAGCATGCTCAATTTTTTGAAAGCTTGCGAGATTTTCGTTAGAAGTGTGTGGAACGCTCTTTTATTTCTCCCTTCCTCTTTATAGTGTGTTGTATCAGGGCCACTACTCTTTCATCACACTCTTAGGCAAAAAGGACTAACAGATCGTCCTTTAGGGGACTAACTGCCTCTGCCACAATTATTAGTCCCTTTGGGGACTAACTGCAAGGGGACTAACAGTTAGTACCCCACCACAGATGGTCCCTTCCGATACTCCCTAGGGACGAACTGCTGAGAGTGCAGAAAAAAAAACTCTGGCACCGGCAGGGATCGAACAGCCGCCGCCCAGAAATATACACAAGGAACCCGACGCGCTATCCGCTGGACCACGCCGCCGGGTGGTAGCTGCGGTAGATATTATTCTAGTGTAAAGCGTGTAGTTCTGTGCATAACGCGACAGATCCATTGCAACTGGTGCCCGAATTTCTATCCGTGAAAGCAAACGTGCCCGCGATTTCAGCCTTGCGCTTAGCGCTATGCTAAGTTTAGGGACTATTGCTCAGTTCGATTCGAAGTAGAGCCTCACAACCATAGTTTTCTCTCGTAAATAGCAATCCACTCGTCGTCGCCTAGGTGATATACGTAGCTGGGTGATCGGACGACTCTTTTGTTTCCGCACAAATTAGTGTATACTAAGTGTTTTCTTAGTGTTCGATAGATATGCTAAGTGCTCTATGTAACGTATGTGAAAGGGGTCGTTTGTGTGATTGTCAGAATAGGGAAACAGAACATATTTTCATGCATCGGCGAAACCAAATTCGGTGTTCCTTAGCCTGAATTCTTCAAGTTCGTGTCGCTAGACGATTGCGACTGGGAAATGCAACCGGGTTTTACAGCAGTTGCAGCATGGTCAGAGCTTTGGTGCACAAGGCCGAGTACGAAGTGCAAAAGATAACTTCGAGACGCTTACTTGTAGCGAGCATTTTTATTTTGCACTTGTTCTCAGCACCTAGTTGGTTTTTCTCGTCTGTTAAACATATGCATATGCATTACGATTTGGAATCAACGTTTGCTGTTGTCAATACTTTTTGTGGCTGTTGACGCGCTTGAAATCTTTGATCGGACTTTATTACCTCCCACGAATTGTATGCAACACAGCGTACCAACATAACCTCACCGAAAAGCGTCTGGCAATCGCGCTTCGCCGCTCCTTCCATTACCCGCCGCTCTATTAACCCTAGGGAATTTTCTTATAATTAACGTCCATATTTCATCCCGTGGCACCTATTAAAGGACCCACTGACAGCAATCACTGGTGTTTTGTTAATCTAAAACTGTTCGCAGACATATGCGCGAAAGGGCAACGACGACGCCATTACAGTGGATTAACGACGCAGCAAAGAGACTAACTGCATGCGTTTCATCTGCCCGTTACTCCTTATAGATCGGCGGGAACGAACAGTTTAGTCCGCATTGGTGCACACGACACATACTCTGCCGCAGATACTCCCCTTGAAGATGAACGGTCGCCCGCGAACACTAACGGGTGTATTTTAGTCCCTATTTTAGTCCTTTTTGCCTAAGAGTGCAGTGTCGTTTGCCTGAGTTTTTAACGGGTGTATTTGTTTACAACCAATTTGCCACCGTTTAACTTCCATTCTTAAACGTTTGCACCTAAGCTTTTTTAAACTTTTAACAGCAAGCAGTCTGGCGTGCCAGTGGTCTCCCGCCGCTGAATGCAAATCTCTCTAGGCTCAGACAGCGGAAACGCGCGTGCGGTCTTGCTGTAATATCACAGCGCGCCTTTTAAGGTGAGCTTAATAGAGCGAGTGCCCTAGTTAAGGTGGTCGCGGTTCAATTTTTTTACTGCTTTCGTCCACGGTCTCCCGCGGATGCGGCACTTTTTTACCGGAAACGGCTCCAAGCGGTGATTAAAAAAGCGTTCGTTCTGCTCACGTTGCGGCGGCCGCGACATAAGCGGCCGCTCAGCTGATCTGAAGCGCAAGCCCGCAGCCTCCCACGCGTGCGCCGCTGGGTCGTCTAGGAGGATGTCTCATGTTGCGGCGCCTTCATCGAAAATAAAAGCGAGGTGGCGCCTTCTTTTATAAGCGTTGCACGGGACCGAACGGCTTTGAGCCGTGGTCGACATTACAGCTATGTCAAAGTTTAATAAATCGAAACCAAGGCTCAACCAGACTCAGCCAAGCTTTTGCTTTGCATATCCAGCTGGAAGCCGCAACCATTTTTTTCAACTGAAAAATTTCTGAGAAAACCGTATAGATTTTCTTCGTTGTCGTATGGCTGAATTTCAGAAGGATGTCAAATTTGTCTTTGAAAAAAACACAGTTCTTTCGCATGTCGAGGACCTGCGTAAAGCGAAGGAGACATGTTGCATGACAAAGGAAAATACGAGGGCCTCGAACAAAAAAAAAATCCCTCAATTTTTACGAATTGAATGATGATGAGAGGGGCGAAGCTAAAATGCTTATCAGTAAAACCGTGAAACATTCGCCCGCACATCATAGAAAGACTCGACACGTCAAGCTTTCCACCGCTCCGTTGACAAGCCCGTCGACGACGTCGATGTTTGTGGTGATTATGTAGGGCTTGTTTGGGACGATGACAATCTCCATGGCTAAGTTGGCGAATTCGGTGTGTAACATTTTAGCCACCTCGGCCGTCACCTTCTGCAGAGCGTCTTGTGTCGCGTATCCCCGGTACGTGTCTTGAGCTCGCAGGCGACAAACGACAACCTCTTCGTCTTCCTCTCCTCCTTGTTGGGTAGCAATGAACGCGTTGAACGTTTTGACCTCTTCGGAAAATCTCCGGTTGGTCAATCCCTAGGGGAATCCTGCAACAGTCATTGTGCCGCGTACAGCAGCAACGAGGTACGGGACAGGGCCCGAGCAAGAGGAGCGTCGCCCCTAATATCTTCCGGGGGCATAGGTGGATGTCGGAATCGGAGATATGCCAGCCAGAGCGAGAAAGCACTCATTCTGCTAGGTAAGGGAGACTAAAGGAAGCTGGGTTAATGGCGAAGACTGAAGAGAAAGCAGAGGGAAGAACAAGGCGCCTGGCCAAGAGTTTACCCGTACAGGTGGTGATGAAAGATATGGAGCTTCCTTGTGGAGTCCTAAAAGGGTGGTTTTGAAAGCGTGGGGTGAGCAGTAGTGAAGGAGATGCAAGAAATAAAGTACGAGCTCTTGTTGGAAGCGAGCGCCTGGGCAACCCGGAAAGCATTAGCTTCACGGAGACCCGCTCAGCCGAATGATGAAACGACGTAGGAGGTGTGGTCCAGCGTGACAGATACCGACGGCGTGGTCTACGGATATTATGTTTGTCGCTGCATACCAGGGAAGCTGATATCCTTCAAATACGAGGAATCTTTAATAAGAAGGAGCTCCTGTTTTGCGGGTAGGAGAGAAATTAACAGTGGTGAGCAACGACTCAATAAGATCTAGGTCGAGCTCCATGGCGTCCTGAAAGTGCCGCCCGAGTCATGCGAATAGTAATGGCTGATTTGGCTGAACTAAAATATGTGAGGGTAATTCAAGAACTCCGATGAATTGACAAGGGAGAGGGGCCATAGCAGGATTTAAAAGGGCGAAAGAAAGAAGACAACTTTCATGGGTGTCTTGGGGGATGTAGTCCGAAGAGAGACTGGTGTTCCCAAAAAAGCTGGTCAAAATGTGGCAAAAGCGGAGTTTATGAAACATCCGGGATGAGCAGGCAGAGAGGCAAGCTGGGTAGGATGTCTCCCTGCAAGACATTATCAAATGCCTTCTATGCATCGACAGTCAACAGAACGAGAACGTATGTGAGGTTGCGTGAGAGAAAGGTATTATATAGAAGTAGAACCGTACTATGAGCATGGATGCTGCGCCGGAATTGGATGAGAGAATGGGCGGAGGAAGATGTGAGAAACATTTATTGGAGAGGAAAGGGCTGTTGTGGGACGCCTGCTTTTCAAGAACATTTGAGGCGAGCGAAAGTCATTCGCTCGGGTGTCCTGCCAATGTGTGACGCCAAATACATAGGAAAAAGGTTGGAGAAGGAAGATAATTTACCTGCTTCAAAATTTTAGAAATAAGGGAGGAATTCCAAAAGCGATGTGGGCCCCAATTTTTTTAGGCCGTACGAGAAATTTCGGGGAGAAATTCGTTCCCATGGTCGGAAAGGATGTGCTGTGTACATGGATGGCGTGTTAAGTGGGAGCCAAAAGTATAGAATTTGAAACCAGAGCTCATTCGAGCTTTAGGAGAGCAGAAGAGCGGTTGTGATTATAAGAATTAGGCTTACTCGAGTACGTCTGCCTAGGATGTAGAAAGACGGGCCGGAGATCGAGGCTAGCTGGTAAAACACTTTGGAGGGTGTAGTCTGAGCATGACCTTTAGCAAAAGTGGTTGAAGGGTTGCGTTATTGCCTAGACGAAATGTTTTGAGTGCAAAGATTTGTCACTACCGTCACTTCATCGAGAACGTTTTAGGGTAGCCTAATGAGCAAATATCTCGGCTTGCAGGGAGCCGATTCTGGAGGAAAGCTGGCTATGTCTCCTTTGGACCAGAATGAAAACTTGTGCAGTGTATTACTGGTCAGGTTTATTGCAGCTCAAAGTTTATTGCAGGGTCCACAGAGTGGTGGATGTTTCCCTGCAAATGACTTCACCAATGCTGGCCACGCTCGTGCGCGCTAGGGTCTATAGGCAAAGGATCCGCACATCGGCGCAACTTGGACCGAGCACTGTGCTAGGGGCGCTGGCCAGCCGGTGCCTCACAAAGAGACAGCGGGCGCATATGTGGCGTTGTGGTTCATAGGGGTAGCATTGAAAAGCAACACGTTTGAAATATTTCACGGCGGGGATGTCAGCGGCCGCGAAAGTGAGGAGCACCTATTGTGTGCACCCCAGCATGCGTGCAGGCAGTATATTCGGGCCAATAAATTTATTTCGCGAATGAGATGAGGGGGGAACTCGCTGACTACGCTATGAATGGCACCCAGGCAAGAGATCGGAGTAGTGGGGGCGTAGAAGTTGACCGTGATGGTTTCACCGCCATACCAAACACGGGTGAAAGATAAGGACATGAGTGTTGAGGAGGTAATAACATTCTGAAAACACGAAGCTTTGAGTCGGCTTGGCCTGAAGGGTTTTCTGTTCACTGGTAGTGGAGCAGAGGAGATAATGACAAGCAAGACTTGAAGAAGTACATTTAGTAGTGAATGTGCCTGGAGGCAGTTCAGTGCCCACAATGATCAGTTCAGCGGGAATAAAGGTGGGGGACGCAGGTTTAACTGTTGCACAACCAGTTATCCAGTCATTTTTTTTTCTAATGACGGCGTGTTGTTGTTCGAGGGTAGTATAAGGTCTTTTTCTGCGAAGAAGTCACAAGTCGGAGATTCCGTGGGCACGTGGGAATGGCTAGGAATAGATGGCAGGTGTGAACACTTGAGAAAGGTTGCCTGGCACAAACGTTTCATCGAACGTACCTTAGAATGCAAGGTCAGGAAGGCCCAATGGTGGCGAGTTCATACAGCGGTAACATCCTTGATCGCGGTCGCGACAGCTGGGGTAGCGTCATTAGTGGTGACGAATGCCGACAGGCGCAATGTGACAGTGGCCCACCACTTTTGCGTCGCGTATTCGCGCTGAGATCGAACACAGCCGGCCCCTGGTGGCGGCGGGACTAACTGCTCTTAGTGTGGATGGCGCTCTCCCGTCGTCTGCTCGTTCACATTGCGTGCGGCGCAATACGCGTGCTGCACACGATAAAACAACCAATATGTGCGCTTGTTTTGCAGTAGGCACTGACATCGTTACCTCTACTACCGCATTTCCTCTAGAGACGCAATAATCACCGACCGTTGCGAGTCAATGCGCTGGTTTAATTCCATGAAACATCTTCGCCACGGTGAAACGTGTTATAAAGATTGCTTCGACACACAGAACTTTTCTTATTGATTCGTGCAGTCGCCTGCCATTTCGGGAAAGTCAAAAAGTGCTTTTTGAGGGTGGCGTGGTGGTTATGTGATGTGTAAAAGTTTAATACATGAAACGGGTAAGAAGTAAAAGACTTGTGAATGCCCGTGCATTTACAACACCCTTGTGATATTGCGCTGTGTCTTTACGGAAAGAAGAAACAGACAAAAACAATTACACTGGGTCCTAGCCGTGCTTCATCGTCAATAGATTACCGGGGGCGTATTTTACACTCGGAAGCGCCTGTGTGATCAAATTCTTCCCGTACTTTTCGAAAATAAATAACACTTTTGGACAGTCTTTGTTTATAATGTGTTGTTAATTTTACGTAATAAATAAAATACGTTTCTGTGGACGCGCAAGAGTGTTTCGGGAAGATTTGTGAGTCAAAGTAGGCAGTTACAAGTTTGCGCCTGTCCTGTAGCATTTAGTGTGTTATTTTCGTTTATCCCATTTTCAAACCCCGACATGAATCAGCTTGCCCAGAGATGGGTTTCACTCAGCATAACCAAATGCCTAATATGGTCACGTCTTAATCTCTTAAGGTGGACCTAAGTTTAAAGAAAAAGAAAAAATCACGTAATATATTGAACGTTGTTGCTCACATGTGTGAACGGTGTGTGCCGTGACTTGCTGGATTTTTTTTTCTTTTTCCCGCAATGCTCGCTTTAAATACAATTCAAAAAAAGGCGATCCCCAATTTATGAAAAATCTCTGGGCAAAAATGTGGTTAATCAGTTTTGAAAATACCGGCGTCTACTGGTTGAAGTACTGCTTTTTCATTGTTACATGGAACACGACGCCGAGCATACATTCAATTTCAAGTAATACTGATAACCAACGTTTGGCTTCTCGAGTTACCTGCGTTCTATTCTCGCTGCGCTTTGAAAGTTGGCAGACCCCCCCCCCCCCCCCCCCCCCAAAAAAAAAGGAAGAAGAAGAAATCCGCAGAAAACTTTTATCCGTGCTTTTGTTAGCCGATCCTGAAGAAATAAATGTTAAGACAAAAGCGAGGTTTAGTTTACAACACAAAGTAGTTACCGGACACCCGTTGCGCTGTTTCGTAACGAGAAATATAAAAACGAACATTTTACACATCTGAAACACGGCGCACCGCTGCTGCCACGCATGTTACGTTTCAATCCCAATCTAGGAATAGCACTCGCGTACGTCAAAAGGCCAGTCGAGGTAATTTGGAGCGGCCGTCAATCCTTCGTAGCTGTGACCAAATATCAGCCGAATTCGCGGTCGTCCAAAGTCATTCGTTGTATCGTGGTTGTTTTTAGCAGTGGGTGTGACCCTTCGTGTTGCGGTCTTTAAGCACTTGTTTTGTGATGACAGCTGGCTTTTATTAAGTTTTTGTTTTGTATTTCTCTTATTTGCGAGAGTAATGCTAGATGGGCTTGCAAAAACTGCTGTACTTGATAAACCTATATAACAGCTGCCAGCGGTCGTGCGACGACATTTCTGTTTTCAGGTTGGGTTACCCATGGCGTTCAGTGTGTAGAAATGCACTTTTCTGAAAATAGGTGCACTTAATTACATAAATATTATCGCACGAGTGTTTGCGACATTATTTGATGCAACGTTTGGCGTTATTTCAAGTGTTACCTTTCACTGCATAACTCAGCTGGTGAGAGTATAACGCTGCCTTGCGATCGCGCTTGAAAACCTTATTCGGGCTTGGAAAACCAGCTTTCACTTCTAGAGGGATCGACCTTGAGAACGATTTAATCTGGCGATATATCCCCACGTAATCCGGTATTACCTTCATTTGGATAGACTTATTCGCGATTTAATGTTCACGTGTGAGAGGGGTATGAGGTGAATTCTTTATAAAGGCCTTGGTTGCACAGCCAGCAAATAAAATACAATATTCGCAGTTCAGAGGACTGTGTAAATCAACCGTAAATTATCTATAGCAAATAAAAGGAATGAAACGTAACAAGCTCTCACACTGAAGGGCCCAAATATGCAGGCCGAGATGGTATCAGGCTCTTTTCTGTAAGGTAGGCTGACCTCTTAAAATTTTGGAAGCATTTTGGTTTTCCCAAGCAAGCGCCAGTGCCTGGTATCCAACGGATCATGAAATCTGTAAAATTTATTTCTTTCTCACACTGAACAACTAGCACTGGACACGACCTGTGTTTTATTACATTGCGTAATTACCTGTCCTACATGGGCAGACTATAGCAACATGGGTGTGCATAACATGTCCTAACAGTAAGCACATACCACGGTTAGAAAATTACCAACGGTCGGATTGTAGAATAAATAACAAAGTCACTGTCGGTTACCCCTTTTCAGAACAAAACTGGACCATCAAGAGTCTGCTGCGGAATGACTTGCCTAAAAAGTTGCCCTCTATAATGAAAACTTCAACGGATACATATCTGGTCAGCTGATATGGCTGATTAAAACAAACTAGGGTGCGAACAGAAAATGGCAACAATGAGTTACATTTTCAGCTCCCCGGAACTGCGTGGTTCCTAAAATATCCACACAGCCCACATTTGAGGAGACTGCCGTTCACATCCAGGATAGGGAACGCAGCTTTCTTTCGAGGAGCCCAATGTTTAAACTTAGGGCTTTATATTGTGGTCGGCGTCCTCCATTTTTCAATCAATGTATGAAATAGAATATTGCGAGAGAATCCTCATTTAAAATAATTTATATACTAAAAGTTCTGGTAACAAAGAATGTGTTTGAAAACCAGAAAGACGGCTGTACCGTGGGATACAATGTCTAGCTATGTTTGCTTTGAATACCATCATACCGCTTCATGTGGCCACCACGTTGAATAAAGGAACAAAAATACTTGCGTAACGTTTTTAATACACGCCATAGTGTGGCTGTGTAAGGAGTAAAAACACGACTAAATAAGTACTATCCTTGTAAGCCTGAGACTGTGTCCACGGAAGTGCTGAATGAGAGAATAAACTTTTATTGATAAGCGTAAGTGCTGACATGGGGAGCTCTTCCGGTGGTTGGCATCCTTATTCGGGAATACCTTTGGGCTGCGACTTGCAGTCCAGGCCCCCTTTACCAAGTTTTGCTGATTCCCAATATCCGGATCCAATAGTCGAGCCATCCACTGCTCTAAATCTGAATAGTGGGTAGCAGGTACTTGTGAAGTTTGTTGGCACTCCTGTACCTGGCGGTACAGGGCGCCGGTCATGGGACAGAAATTGCAAATAAGGGATAATGAGTGGGTAGATAGAGTGGAGGAGGTAACTGTAGGGCAATAAATTTTTCTACACTAGTCAGAGAGTGGAGGCTTCTTGTCTTGTTAACCGACAATGAGGTGGCAAGATCTTTCTATGGCAGAGGTTATAATACGCCAGGATGTCAGAATACGGGAGAAGTAGGTGCGTTTGGATGGCAGCGGAGAACGTTCCGTCCAGGTAATGATAAAGTAAAAGTGCGCGTGGGAAGCGGCCTGAGCCGCCTCATTCCTGTTCAGAGATTCATCCCCGGGAACCACAGGATGTCACGTAGTTCGGCAATTGTTTTGAGAATGTTCATTGCTGGCGTAGTGATGCTATCCCGTATATAACTTCGACCAGCCGCTTGCGAGCCAGTTTATGTTGTGATGAAGTCTTTGCTTGGCGTGGCAGCCAGTGTAGTCGTGACTTCCTTTGCATCCTTATTTGAAGTTGTGCGCACAGTCACAGATGTCATTTCTTCACCCGCCGCGTTAACAACGCAAACGACGTGTTCGTGTTGATTGGGATGAAAAGCTGCGTCACTATATCTTGTCGTTTGGTTGTTTTCATGCTTTTAATTCATCGCTTTCGCTCTAGCGATGCTTTGTGTCTTGTTATGAACAATGAAACAGGTGTCCTGTGGTCTTCCCTGTGTGGCGTCGCATATCCTACTTCTCCCAATGTAGTCCTTCCCATTGTGGCTATTTTCAGTCCTTTGGGATGAGAGAGGCGGTATGCTTCTATCACCTGCCACGTTTCATGCATTCCAAGTTCGAGAAACTTTTCTGTTCATTTCTTTGATGGTAGTCGTAAGGCGATCTTGTAAGCTTGTCGTAAGAGTTGACAAATACATATATATCCACCTAGAAGCTAGCTTTGCAGGACTCAGCGGGTAAAACAAATATTAGGCAGTCTGCGTTCTTGTTCGAAGTGAAGGACTATTTCTTGAGGGCACAAATCGAACAGCAGTAGCCAGAAGTCAGGAATTCTAACCTTTGGTATATTTTGTGACACGTAAATAATTCATTGTATTTATTTCAGTATCAAGTTGTACCTTGCGGTGTAATGTCCAGGCTCTCAACAAACGAGTTGTTGTTTAAGTATAAACCTTGTTTTTACACCCCAATATCTGACAACAAAAAATGGCGCACCTAGTTTACAGTAGTAATTTTTCTTTAAAAGAAAACATCTGCAGAGTTGTCATTTTGTAGAAAAATGGCCAACATTAAATTTGAATGCTTACGAGTCCTTAGTAGTGCCCAACATGTAATAGCCTTTAGCTTGAAAATCAGCAAATATTGGCGAAACTTGCACTCAGTCGCGCAAGACTTGAACCATAGTAAACCTGGAGGATTTCTTTCCTTCTAAACAGTGAACGACACACCAAAACGACACAGTGAACGACACACCGAACAACACAGCATTTGGTTCAAAATTGTTTATTGCGATGTTCCGGCGAAGCCTTTTACTGTGGTACTAGTAGTCTTCACCGTATCATCTCTATCATTGTGTTCTTCAAGCATGAATGGCAGGCCCGGAATATTTTGAGCAGGATTTCACAGTACTCACAAAGTGGAACACATCAGCCCACGTTAGAGCCGGTGGCGACCGGTTTTGAGTACTGGGCGCTGTAGCCAGAGCTGTCTTGTACACTTCCTTGAGGCGTGAATGCACGTGAACTGTTTTCTTGGTATTTTCTTCAAGGACCACGTGTAAGCCTGCAAGGGGCCGCATGGTACTCGTTAGGCGCGTGCTCACGTGTGCGTAAACGCCGGCATTATGATGCCAGGTTTTCTGATGACGCCCTAAAAAGAAAGACGCCGCAATGCTGCCTCATTCGAAATCATATAGGCCAATCAATTTAACCAATTTTGACTATAAAATATTCGTGAAGATACTAAAAGGCTCGAAACAGTAACGACAATTTGTGGGACCACACTGTAAAAAAACGTTTCTGGTTTACGGAATAGCCCGGAGTTAATGTATTGCCGACCACTTTCCGCGATTTAGAAACAGACTCCGTCATGCGGACTCGTTCACCTAAATTGCGGACACTCCGTGTAAGCTTAACGTAAAGTGTCCAATTTATTGTTACGGAGATTTGTGTGAATTCTGCGTAAGGTCTCGGTTTTTTTGCTACAGATATTCCGCGCAAGCTATGCCTAAGGTGTCTGTTTATGTTCTTGTTAACGGAAGCTCCGTAACTTGCATTACAACAGTGCCCGTTTTGTACAAACAACAGTTCCGTCCCTTCCGTAATTCTGCAAACGTGAGACGTCCGCTCTCTGGTAACAGCTGCCATGAAATGTTCGCCACATGCATGCATGCATGAAGCCAAAGCCTTGTTTGGTTGAGAATCATCTCAAACACAAGCTGATTGTTTTTTACCGAATTCTGCCAAAAAATATCATCCCAGCACTTCTATCCAAACAGTTTTTAACATGCACGGATTGGTAGGGCGCGTATTAACGAATATGTACGTTATAAGTATGCGCCATTGGCTTAACGTTGAATATCTTTCCGAGTTTGCAAGGTAGATGATGCCCACAAAAAAGTGAACACAAAAGGAGAGCAAATGTAACGTAAAGTTAAAATGCGTTATAGTGTTCAAAGCAATAAAACACTGATATCCACCATAGGCACTCTTATTGACATGATCCACGCTACAAAGCCTCGACTATCCGCACGCTCTGTATCAAAACAATGATCGGGGTGAGGCGTGGCAGGCGGCGCCCGCATTTCCATCCGCCCATAGGTTGGAAAGGCAAGGGTAAATGAACCGCAAATAAACCGTGTGTCCAGTTTATTTACAATCCATCGCAATACATACAAAGTTACTTACATTATATTTAAACAGTGAACAAAATTTGCATCATCACTAACCGCACGATTCTTTTGGTCTGCTTATGTACTCTGCGCGCGTTCTGTAAACTATAGTTGTTAGCCTCATTAAAGGGCTTTCGCTCTGTGGGCCTTCAAATGCACTGCCGCTTTCATCACGCCGCTTCCTAGTTTTAGCGTACCGGCATTTTAAAATTTCTTATCTAGGAAGTATACTCACCGAAAAATTATGCGTCTGCGTTAATTTTAGGCAAGCACTGGGATGCCCCCAATACAAAAAAGGATAGGGGACGAATGAGAAATATAAAAAAAGTAAAATTGTTTACAGGTTCTTCATTGAGCCTCCAACAAAACTGGCGTAAACTGCGCAATCGACTCCGCACAAAAACACGTAGTGTTGGCGGCTGTGTACGCCTAAACCGTCCCGTTTCGTCAGTAAAAGCAATCTCGGTTAACGCGATGTCAATACAAAAAGACGCAATTGTGAAGCCCTTTTCTCGCAGAGTGTGATATCTCATGCAGGGAAAAATGTGTCCCATTGAAACCTGTGTGGAATCCTCGCTTTGCCCCTTGGATTTGGATAAAAGTTCCTATTAAGGCTTCCTTTTGTTGCTGCTGCCAAAACCACAGCATACTTTCATTAGGTAACCGGTTACTTCGCGTTTTAGCACACAAAGTAACGAATAAAGAGAAAGCACAGCTTTTCTGATCCAGGCGAAAAGGGGAAACGCCAGTGTGTTCGAGATTCTGGCGGGATTTAAAAAACCCCATGTGCTGAAAATTAATCCTGAGCCACCCATTACGGCGTGTCCTATCGCCACTGTAGTTTCGTCGCGTTAAACCCCGAAATCAATCAAATCAATCAAGAAAAAAGAACGCATGAAAGCGAGGATGATATGCGATATCATCACGATCTTAGCTGCCTCTTGCGGGGAGAAGCGACCTGTTTTACCGAATTTGGTCGTCCCCGAACACGTGACCGAAATGGACTAATGGTGCCTCATAATTGCGCTGCGGCAGTAAGGAAAAGAACGGCAGTCTCAAAGTTCCTGAGCATTAGGGATTGTACGCTTGCAGCGCCGTCTCAGAGCGCTTCCAAAGCCCGTTAGAGTGCTGTCCGACGGAACTCTAGACAACGTGATTTCATCTGTCTCGGCGCAGACCAAGGGTCGCAAACCATAGTTACTGACTATACGCCTCAAGCTTCGCGATCGCTGCGCCGCCTGTCGCCGCTTCTCCGCGGCGTTGACGGGATGTGCGCTGCGTGGCTGACAGGAGCTCGTGCAGTGTTTTGGTTCTGTTTCGCTTCTTTTCGCCTTTCCGTGCCCTAAAAAAACTTGTTATGATGACGTCTATAAGCAAAGAGTGCGTTTAGGTCACCTAAAAAGCAGCTGAGTCTTCGTTGAGCACGCGATCGCCTGCAAGAGCCAACCGCGGGGACGCGGTTCTGCGCGCATCGTCGCCGCTCTTAAGGACGTCCGCGATGGTAGCAGCATATCACCCCTTTCACCTCCAAATACGTCAGGCACAAATGAATTCTACTGTTGCCTCGTTTAGACCTGATACTAGCACAGGGAGAGGTTAATTGGCTTCATTTTGCAGCGTGGACAACGAATGCGGCTTCGTTTCGAATATATATGTCGCAGAAAAATATGTTTCGGGGATGTGATTAACCAATCCCGGACAATAACTTATGCCTTTTATAAGAATATAAACCATGCTAAAATGTTAAGTATATTCCAAGCCTGTACGTCGTTAAATATGTGCCCACACATGCCTTATAGCAAGAATCAAGGCAATCTAATATGAAACCACGGAAAAATACATGCTGTGCAAGTGCGGAAGAAACATAATAGCTCTAACGCAAATGAAAAAAAAAATAAAACCAGTGCAGCTTCTGACATGCTAAAGACGTTCGTCGAAACTTAAGATAGGTAGGGCTCACTAAACCATACGCGAAATGTACTGCTATTTCGCGAGACATAGGTGGGGGGTAGGGGAGGGGGACGCTGTGTACAAATGCAGAGCGGAATCAAGCAATGAACGTTTTAGTAATCACACACACTAATCTCGCGTTCACTGTCGTTTTGTTTTTCGACTTGAACGAACAGCTGATCGTTCGGCGGACGCATTTTTGAAAGTATACAGGGTATAGGCATGCAGTTCACAAGCGATGAAAGGTGTCGTTGGAAGAGTGTGGTATGTAATAAGGCCCTCTGATTTGAGTTTCTCCTTTATTCTGCAGGCTCCCTGTGCCATGTGACGATATTTCGAAGAATCGTTTAGTCGCGGACGCCGAAGCCCGTCTTCGCGCTGCTCGCAGAGGATATACGTAGCAGATGAATGTTTGCGGGCGCTCACCTTCTTAGTCGTATGCTGATCCCCGAGTATAACTCGGCTTTATCCGCCGTACTTACGTTCAATATTCCCGAAATTAACACACACTGGATTGTAAATGGTGGTGATAAATATCTGAGGTATAATATTGGCAAACGTAACTGGCGTGCTGTCAGGTATCAGTGTTCCGCTGAATATGTAAGCGCACAAAACTGATTTACATCGTAGTGTATACCCGTAGCATGAACATCTGACGAACCGGCGGTTACGGAGACACTGCTATTTAAATTCAGGGCAGTGTAACTACAATCAGGTCCATGCTTACGCCGGTTCCGCGACGCTGGCCTGTGACACACACCTGGCGCTTATACAGACCGAATATACCACACTAAGATCGCGTCAGAAACATTTACACTCTTGTAAACACACCCCATTTGCGAACAGAGTGACTGCTCCACATAAACATAGATTTCTAACGCCCGCAAACAATAAATCTCAGTCGTGAACATGCCGCAAAAGCAGCGGCGACAGTGAGGAGCGGGACGGGGACTTCCGCGCCTGCTTTCGAAACCGGCCGCTTGGGGGATTTCAGTGGCGCTCCTACAGGCCGCGCTCGATGTGCTCGAGGCGTATACGCCTTGAGCTTTGCGATCGCTGCGCCGCCTGCCGCCGCTTCTCCGCGGAGTTGACGGGATTAGCACTGCGCGACCCATAGGGACTCATGCAGTGTTTTGGGTCTCTGTCGCTTTTTTTTTTGCCCTTCCAAGCGCTAAAAAAAACTTGTTATGGTGACGTCTGTAAATAAACAGTACGTGTAGGTCACTTCAAAAGCCACTGCGTCTTTGTAGGGTGCTCAAACACCAACAATAGCTATCCGGGAAAGCGGCTCTGCGTCCTTCTCGGCCGCTGTTACGGGCGTCGGCGAATTGCAGGAGCATACCACCACTGTCACCTTCGAATACGTCCGGCACAAGTGAATTTTATTGTCGCCTCGTTTATACCTGATACTGGCACAGTGAGAGGCGTGTTTTGTTTTGAAGCGCGGACAACGAATACGGTCTCATTACGGATATATGCGTCGTAGAAAAATACATTTTGGGGATGCAATTACCCAATACCTGATAATAACTTGTGCCGTATATAAGAATATAAGCCACGCGAAAATGTTAAGTATATTCCAAGGCTCTGCGTCGTGAAAGATGTGCACTCAGGTCTTATAGCAAGAACCAACAAAACTGTAATAAACCACTGAAAAATTAATGGTCTGCCAGTCCGGAAGAAATAAAATAGCTCGTACAGAAATTAAAAAAAAAACTCAGTGCAGCTTCTGAAATGCTAAAGACGTTCGTATAAACTTAAGCCGGGTAGGAGTTACGAGAACAACTAGTGTGCGAAATGCACTGATATTTCCCGGGACATGGGGAGGGGGGAGAAGAGGGGGACGCTTACGTATTGTTGTGTACAATTGCGGAGCGAAATCGAGGAAATAACGTTTTAGTAATCACACACAGAAGCTACTCGTCCACGTCACTCTAGTTTTATGACTTCAACTAACAGCTGATCCCTCGGCGTACGCATTTTTAGAGGTATACAAGTTCAAAACTGATAAAAGGATAAAGCCTTCTTATTTCCGTTCGTGCAAGATCCTGCAGGTTCCTGCGTCATTAGACTATGCTTCGAAGAAACGTTTAGTCGCGAACGGGCATTACTGTAGAAGCCCTTCTCCGGCCTGCTCGCGGAGGATATATGTAACATGTGTGAATGTTTGCGGGCGCTCAGCTCACGACAAGACGCCCCAGCATTTTTTTTGTCGTGCGCTGATCCCGGGTATAATTTTGGATTATTCATAGGACCATCACACTTATTTCGTAGAATGTTCATGAAATTTATCTCCAGGGTAGTGATGAATATTTGAGGTATGATATTGGCAAGCATAACTGGCGTGCTGTCAGGTATGAGCGCTCCACTAGGTTATATAAGCGCACAAAACTGATTTACATCGCAGTGTATATAGCCATGGCATGAACATCTGGGGATATTATGCTTACGGAGACACTGTTAGTAAATTTCATGGCAGTGGAATCACAATCATCTCCATATGCATACAGCCCTCCTGCGCTGCCCAGGGGGCGCTGAGCAAGCGGCTTCCGGGCAGTACTTACGGGTAGTACAAAGCTGCGCGGGTCCCATAGGATCCCGTGTTGACAGAAGCAAAATGAGCTCGACGCTCCCGATTATTTAGCGACGTGGTCACCAGCTCATTCCCGACGCGGTCCAATCTATTTCATCGATCAACTTGGCATTAGGGGGAAAAGTTTTGCAGCGCTAAACACGTTTACAGCTCCGACGAAAGTCCAGGGACCGTGACGGCGTCTGCTACTCGCAGGTTCACCGATCGATGGTCGTACGAAGTGAAATTTTAAGTGAAATTTCTAGTTTAAACTAATACTTTAGGTGACAAAGACTTCTCAAAAACAGCTGATCAAAAAAGAAGAGTGACGCAATCGGCGATGATCGCGCCAGCGAATCCGGCGGACCGCAGGCTCGCCTGCTGCGGTGCGCCGCTCTTTACCTGCACAATATATGCGCGCACTTTGTGCAAACAGTGCTCGTTTGCGTCGCCGTTACGCCGCTTTGTTGCGTGTCTCAGTGACAAATTGCCGCGACCGTCAGAAGCGTGAAATCTGTTTTGCGATTCCGAAATTAGTGGCCGTAAAACAAAGTGGTCGGGCGAACTAAGAGGCCGCTCGCTTTCCTTGTGTGCTCTCACTTTTTAGTTACGCTCTTGCAGCGTACATTCCCAGTTCGCACTTAATAGCCTAGAATGAGGGCTGTAACTGTCGTCAAAACAGTTAAACCACCCGACCTGGCGATACTGTCCCACGCCACGACCACCGCGACAGCTCGCTCAAAATAAAGCCGACAAATCGGCTTCTTTTAGCGGATATTATTTTGTTCAGCCTCTGCAACTACTTTCAGGGATATTTCATACAGTATGCAGTCATTTAAACACGCCACAAAGCGCCACAACCAACTTTCACTCTGGGTTGTAATTGAAAACACATGGAGGGCGGCGAGGGTCGTCTGCTTTTGTACTACCCAGAGGCGTCGGGCGCTAGGGGGCGCTGCATGTCGCCAAAACTCCAGCGCAGGAGGGCTATCCCGGTTTCGCGACGCCGACCTGTGACGCACACTTAGCGCTTCTACTGACCGAATGTACCAGACTAAGATCGCGTCACACACATTTACACTCTCGCAAACACACCACATTTGCGAACAGAGTGACTGCTCCACATAAATATGTATTTCCAACGCCTACAAACGGTAAATCTGTCATGAACGGGCCCCGAAAGCAACGGTGGCAGTAGGGAGAGGGCCGGCGTCTCCCGCGGCTGCTTTCGATACGAGCCGCTAGTGGGATTTCAGTGGCGCCCCTACAGGCTGCGCTCGAGGCGTATATACCAGTTGCGAAACTCCCCGTAACCCCCACGTATCAGTAGCCGGTCTTTGGTTGACCCCCTGCGCCTGGGCAAGAACGGGGCAAGTTGACTAGCCTGTCGTCTCTCGGCAGAGCGTTCGAGTAGTATTCAAGTGATTGGGGCTGCTGCCATAAGTAACAAAAAGAAAAACAGCAAAAACGCAAGTAAATTTCACCTAATTAATGTATTCTAATTTAAAAGGCAATCTTTATTTTACAAAAAAATTAAATATTAGTTGTTAATAGAAGTTCAGTTTTTGTCTCCTAGGTGCCGCGCGTGTCGAATGGTCCCTTAGCTTCCACGGAGTTGGCGGGCTAGCGCCGCCCGGATTCTGAAGCGGAATTGCACAACTGTATACATATTGAGTAACTCTGGTCGCAAACATCATTCCCGCCTTCAGATACCCCAGGATATCCGCAGGAATAACTGTGAGTAAAACTTTGCTGGCCGTCTTATCGACTCTACAACAGTAAGAAGCGGTTGCCGTAGCTCTGAAAACTAGTCCCATGGGCGATAAATGGTTGCAGAAAGCCGAAAGAGACATCCAATTGTGGAGTTTCAGGGTGTGAGGAATTCGAGCACTGCCGTGGTGTCTCCAGTTGCGCGAACCTGCGGAGTACGTTTTCACATCTAGTTGGCAGATGGCGCTACGCGCCAAGCGACAACGAGTTAGCTGTTCGGCAGACTGACGGCGCCGTGCGTTCCTTCTTCTTCGTTGGCGAGGAAATTCTGGCTCTTAGGCGTGCTGTTGCAAAGAACGTGAAATTCACCTTCCGCAATATTCTCAGCGCAGGACAGTGCATTTGTAAGTAATGTTTTTGCGCATGTGAAAAGAGTCGTTCTTTGCTAATACAAACGGCGAGAGTTGGGAGCTTTCCGGCGAACTGCGCAGTATGCACGCACCATGACACCGCGGCTGCAGGCACAGCCGATGCGGCGCGGCGCCCTTTGTTACTGTTGGGCGGTCGCCTTTCTCAACATATCACTCGTGTAACCAAAAGTGGTTTATGTAGCGTTTGGGCGGCGGTCAGCGTTTAGGAGCAGCGAAATATCTTCCGCCAGTGCTAAGCGTCATCTTGCGAGCGTCATCGTAGAACCCTGCGTCGAACGCCGAAAAATCGCTATGATCTCTCCGATTGGCTGGATGCGGTGTCCTGTGGCACGGATTTTAGTTTAAGCATTAGCTTTACGATTGTTGGGTGTTTGGAGCCTTCAGCACGTTTCCCGGCCGTCTTTACTCAGTCATAATTGGGTTCGGGATTTTAGGTCATACTGAAAACGTGCAGTTACCTGGCGGTCTTCTCCTTTTAATCGCTGCTTGAAGTGTGTGATGTTTGTGCGCAGAAAGTAGGCCCCATTGAATATGCTAACTTAACCGATTCCAGGTGGTTTATGGACAAATTCCCCGCTGGACCCTGCTGGGTCCAGAGGGTGCAGCTGTGAATTTCGCCATAAACCAGCTGGGACCAGCTACCACTTTCTCTAGAGCCTAGGCCTCCGTGAGAGTTCATGCGAAATGCGAAGTGCAGTAATAAAATGGCAAAAGAATGATAGGGACAAGCCGTTCTGTTACTCCTTCGCCGTTAATCTTGTCATATACTATTGACAGCTCGATAAATTGAATAATAACTCTGTTAGTATAATGCTATTGCTGGCCTCTCTGGTAAAAGAGGAAAAAAATATTATTGATTATTTTGGCAATATAAATGATGTTCTGGAAACACCAAAAAATTGACAAAATAAATGCAGGGGGTACGTCGAAAAAATGTAAGTGACAGCATGAATCGTTGCTTCATTTAAAATATATGTACAATGGGATGCTGTGCTCCTCTCGGGTAAGGAGCCGTAATACAAAAGTGCCTATTTTAGGTAGCTCTTCAGAGGGGGACGCTGTTGTTGAAAATATGTAGGGTGGAAAAAGGGAAGGGACTTGAGTTAAAAGTTGGTGGCCAGGGTAGCCATCCCCATTAGGTAGTTCGCGGGCCGTGGCTTCCGGAAAATTAGAGCTTCCTGTCCTTCCAGCTGGCTGCATCCCAGCGCGCGCTCCCAATGATCAGGAGAGGGCGAGGGAGGCATGAGGGTCGGTGTTTAGATGTCTGCTAGGTGTCTGCTTGTGTTGGGTGTCGGCTCGTGTTGTGCGAGTAGCAGGATAAACACTTGAATGGATAGACAGTGTTGAAGACAGTGTAGGCGAGTGTGATTGTAATAGTACCTCTGTTGTTAGGCGGCGCCAGATGCGGGCACCAGTGGTTGTGAGGGAGGGGGGCTTCGGTGGTTAGAGTCGTCGGTGGTTCCAGTAGTTCACTAAGATGTCGGGGCAGTTTGCGGGAAGGGGGTGGAGGGTTAGGTCATCATCGGCGGTACTTCGTTTGTGACTTCTGGGAATGCCGAGTAAGGTGGCACGCGCGCGGTGGCGCGTGCCCCCTCGTTCGGAGGATGAGAGATGTCACCAGGAATCCAATCTTTGGGGGCGTTGGGAGCGCTGCTCGGTTTCTAAGATGTTGGAGCTAACGCGTGGTGTGGCATAGCGGCGGGCGGTCAGCACTGTGGTGTCCGATGAAGGTGCGTTACTGTTGGGCAAAGGGTTTGGAGTCTCTGCGTCGGCATAAAGGGGTGTCGTCGGTATTGTAGCAGAAGCTGTGATGGCGTTAGTTGAGTGTATTGATGCACAGCGTGGGCCTGGTATGTGCATTTTTTTGCGTTGTTTGTGTGATAGGCATAGGGATTGGCGCCGCAATCCATGAACAGTAGGCGATCTCGATGCTGGCGGCAACCTGCGTTGTAAATGGGGTGCATACGCTTGGGTATTGGTACGACACGATTGACAACGTGGGCTGGAATTGAGATGCCACATTAGGTTTCGGAGGTTGGAGCCGAAGGTGGCCAGTAGCGGTAATTTGAAATCGTTGAAGCTGGCTGTTTGTGTGGGCTTCAATCACTTCCGCCAGCGTACTGTGCAGCCCGAGTTGGAGGAGGTGACCTGTGGATGCGTAGGCTGGATGCCTAGTTCTGTATTTTTCCGTATTAGGTTGTCGATCTTTCTTTCTTCATCTGGGTTCAATGCCAGATAGGGCGGCGAGAGCAGACTTGTTCTATTAGGTGTGGGAGTTGAGCCACCGTTTGTGCAGGCGTAGGAGCAATGCTGCCCCCGATCCATCGTGGTGGTATTGCGCCTCGAGGACACGTAGTATGTGTGTTGTGGGGATTGGTTAGCCGTCGATTGGCATTTCAGGATGTGGTCTTTGTTGTAGGGGGTGGCCCCAGGTTCTTTTTTTATAATTGGGATAGTATGCCCTTTGGCAAAAAGTCTTAAAGGTACCAACGTTCTTGTTCCGAATATTGCGAGGGCCGACTTGGCTGGTGCACAGTGAAGTCAACATGTGCAGAGATATTAGGTGATGGTGTCAGTAGATTGGTGAAGATTGCCTTGTTGGACGCCCGGAGAGTCGTTTCTGGTCCTAATTGTAATATCGTCTGCATTGAATGCGTGGGATATATCTGGTATGTTTGAGACCACTGGCGAGAGTGGGGCTGTAGCATTAATAAATGACAGGGGGAGATGACTGACCCGTGTGTGCCTATGGCAGGTGTTCTAAAGCGATCGGATCGATAGGAGCCAATGTTTATTGTGGCCGTACCATCGGTTAGGCAAGTATGGACGTAATTGCAAATGTACTGGCGGCAGCGTGCTGTTTGTACTCTATTGGGAATTATGGTGTGACACGTTGTCGAACGCTCCTTTAATCTACAGTGCCAATGTGGTGCTTGTGAGCGTCTTGCTGAGGTTATCGATATCTTCTTGCAGTCGTAGGAGAATATATTTGCTGATAAATGCGTTAGAAAGCCAAACATCGTGTGCGAGAGTTGTTCTGCATCGTTGAGGTGGAAAGTTATGTGGCCCGTTACAGGGTGTTCTAGGATACCCTCTAATTTAAAAGCAATGCTTTTTACTACACAAACACACTGGTATTTCATGCTGTTCGCTTACGAGAAGATTAGAGTTCCAGTACATTTGTTGGGTCAATATACTAATTCTACACGATGAAGCTGTGAAAGCCTCAAGAAGTGTCTTGCTGAGAGGCATAAACTTTGTGGTCACTGTTTTTTCTTTGCCTTTTAAGGGCCGTATTAGGCCGGTGTTTTTATGCCTTCCCCGAATCGTAGAAGACGCCCTCCGGCGTTTCTCTTGAATAAGTGTCACGTTGAACGAGCCGACGATAGCTGGGCCACGAGGCGCGCCGTAGTAGAGGGCTCCGGATCAGTTTTGCCCTCCAGGGGATCTTTACATGCGATGAAATCTCAACACACCGGCGTTTTCGTGTTCCGCATCTCCGCTTCCATTATTTGTGAGTTGCTTTTCAATCTTTGTCAATGCATATATACTACACAAAACACTAGTTCCAAACACAGGTAAGCATTACAATTTTCGTCAAAAGAAAACATCATTAATTGCATACATGGTGTAGAATTCGACTCTGCAGCAGTTCCTTTCTTTGTCTTTTGTTGATACTGCTGCTACTCACTAATATCTGATGATGCGCAGACTTGCCTGTCCCAAGCTTTTATTGAGGTAAAAATTCTGTTTGATGCATGTGCTCAATCTTTTTTTAGCCATCTGTCATGTGACAGTTCTAAGAATGATTTTACGATATGAACATTAGGCTTACCATGTCAAAAGGCAAATTTCTGCTTGATTGATTGAGTGGGCAAAAACACGCGTAGTATTCACTGGCATCATGATGCTGTGCTAGCAAACAGGCTGATATGAAGGGTCCATTGAGGAAAAAAAAGCAGAAAATAAAATCCAAGCAGCAGGTTGCTCTATGTGTTAAAGCACACTGAAAGATTTGCTATTGCGAGCGGGAAAGGAAAATTATGCTTCGGCCTTCACAATAGATGCCGCTTATGGTACGAGCTTTGTTTTTGTTGAGTTTTGCCCAACCAAAAGTAAACTGCTTTAATTTCTGCAAGATAACCGAAATCAGAAATTAGCTGGTATATTTATTTTGTAACACCATATTGGCACTAGAATGCTGCTAATTTAAATATTCGGTGAACGACATAATCCTGTAGGCAGGGAGAGTTTGAGAAAAATATTTGGATAGGGTATTCTTTGGATCCCTAATCTGAGGAAAGGGCAGGTGTAGAGTTCTCTTCTAAATTTTTAGCTGATAAAGAACGTAATAAAAATATTCTGGTTAAGGGGACGCTACATAACCTTGCATATTGGTTAGGTTATGTAAAAGCGTTTCGTTTCATACAAGAATCTGTCTGCAAGAGGCAGGATTATGTGTACTTTGTGTTTTCCTCATCAATACTAAATTTGTTCTCATACTGCAATGCGCGCACCGTTTTTAATATCTAACTTATAAAACAGCGCTAGAAACAGGACTACAGAAAGGGCACACAGACAGGGCGTGTTGCAGTTGCAGTTGTGTTGCAGTTGTGTTGCAGTTTTTTAATATCTCATCTTTTTATGTAAAGAAATATCGGTGTAGTTTTGACATTTTTATCCCTTTCGCCTGACCCGCCTTATTTTTGTTTCCTTCAATCAGTGCTACGAAAGTGCCAACACTATCGCTGCTACCTCAGCAAAATTTGCAGCATTTTCAGGTGTACCCAGTACCAGTGCCGTCATTACAAAATTGCGAAACTCCCTACCTTCTTGAAGTCTTATGAATTCAAAGGATTCTTAATTTTAATAAATGGAAGTACAGAATTCATTACTTCACTTAGTTCATTCATTACTTAGTTGTGCAGAAATATCTGTACTCAGAGCAGAGCAACGAAATAATTTTTCAACGTTTTCTAAAGCTTAAAAGTGCATTTCTTGTGTTTTAACATTCATTTTATACACCTTGGTGCTCTCCCGACAACTGCACAACAGCAGAAGCCTGCCTGGTGTCCTCGAAATGGGCTTTAGCATGGGCTTTAATATAAAGAAAAGTGAAGCTGTAGCGAAGCTGCAGTCGCTAATGTGCCTCTGAGGAGAGTATGGGAGTTCGCTTTGTGCAATGGTGGTTCTTTCTGAACGTTAAGGTTGTTTAGATTTATTCTGAAGGGCTTGATTGCAGTGACGCTCCTAGCCTATGTGCCTCTTTTGCGCATAGTACCCTCAAATATAAAAGACCGAAACCAAATTGGCAAACTTTATTTCAATCGGCCCGATCCAGAAAGTTTCATTTATATATTCACTCCTAGAGTAAAGAAAACCCAAATCTACTGCCACTTCTTATTTCAGAACAGTCTTAATAAAGCCTTAGCAACACGACATTTCCATCGTATTGGCTAATCACGTTCCAGGAAACAAGTTATAAAGCCATCATGTGTGAGTATATTTTTCATTGTAACCCTTCGTTTCTGTGCAAAATGTATAACAACATTTTGTATGGAACAAAAATGTGTATTGTGAACTCAGGTTTAAGTTTGTTAACATGAAACTCAACAGGCAAAGTTTCTAGTCGAGGTAGTTTGGCATATCCTTAGCTTGGAATGATGAAATTCGTTGATTTTTCTTACCGTTCACTCTATTCGCTCTGCAACATGTAGTATGCTTGACTTGTACCCTACACGTTTTCTCAGAGGTGGTGCTTTAACGTTGGGAAAACTGGTTGAGGAAAGACTGCTTTAATTTCAGCAACTGCGTAGGGGCATTTTTTTGTACGGTTTTGCAGAACATTGATTATAAACATCTACGCTGTCTTTTTCAACACCCTATGAAAAATATAGCAGTGTAAGCGTTACTGAGGTAATTTTAATTTACGCTAGCTATACTTATTTTGAGGCGCTTTCTCGAAAATACCTAAGGCGCTGATTATTGTAATCCTGTGCTGCCGAAACAAATTCTGTCCACAGAAAACACTAAGGGCGAGTGAATAGCGACTTGTTTCTGGCTGTTTCAAGTTCTCTATGCAGCTGCAATTTCTTTTTGTAGTAAAATTTGCTCTTCTGTTGACATTATGCAGCCAATAAAATTCCAGCACAATGGATGGGCATGGGCTTCAAGGTGCATATTTTCTGCTTCAAGTGCTCGTGTACTGGTTTATAACACGGGCACGTTTTACAGGTTCTTTACACGAAAGGCACAGTTTAATATAAACAGGAATTGTTATGTAAGAAGCAGCTTGCTTTTCGTGGAGAAGGTACTAAAGGATGCAGTTGAAATGTTACTCTTCCTTTCATTGGGTATTAAGTGTAATTTATACCCTTATTACCAGAACGACAGGGCGGCTAACATTTTAAAAAAAAATATGACAATTAAAAACAGAAGCACATGATAAAATACGAGTACTAAGCGTGTGAGAGGGTACTTTGAGAATTACGTGACCTGCAAAGAACTGCGTGCTGTCAACATTAGTCTAAAAATCTAATGTCACGTTGAAGACTTTCGGCTCGGCTGATGTAACAATTTATCAAAAATTGCTGCGTGTTACAATTAAATTCTGGCAAATAGGGTTATAGGATTGTGCGTCTTTAAACTTTTTGTTCGATTCATAAGTAAATGAATGCCCGCTTCATGAATTACATTATAAACGCCCGCTTTTAGAATTTGTTGTTTTCTGAGGCTAAGCTGTTGGTGCTTTTATCCTGTTTTTGTCGTGTTTTCATTTTTGCGCGTACAGCGCGATAAGTGAAGGATGCTACTTTATGCTACATATAATTGTGTTCTTGCGGCAGCTTTTCTACTACTAGTCTGGTAGTAATTTATCGGTCGCTTCTGAAACGAAGTGCATTTCATGGCACCTTTTCAGCCCGCTAAAAGAAACACTTCCATAAAGGAAAGTTGGGTCAGTTTTTGTGCTGCATTATATAGTTCGTAGTAGAGGACAGTGGGCTATCTATAATGCGTAATCATTCAAAGAATTGGGCATTTGGACGTCCATGATGCAATAAACACAACGAGAAACTTGCATAAGGACCTAAAATGCCTCAAACAGGTGTTTCTTTCGGTTTGTACAGATTTTTATTGCGAAACTTGTTGCTTCGCATGCAAACGATTCCACGCTATCAGCATCATACAACTGAAAAATCGACGTGCTGCGTGCAGTCATCTAATAAAAATTGTGTTAATAATAAAGTTGACTGTTAAAAGTGAGAAAACGTACTACTGTACACCTGTGCTACTTAGAACACGGCTTTCAGGATAATTTTAGTGGGCGTGAAAGGGTGTCAAGAACAAAATAAAACACCGGGAGTGGGCAACTCATACCGCCGCGGGAAGCTGGCATAAGTCATAATTTTTTCGCACTCGAAGCACTTAAGCATACTTGCCTACCCGATGAATTCTCCTGCTTGTAATATGAAACATAGTTGTTATATAAAATACGAACTTTGTAGCTGGAAGGTAATGAAATTTTTGAAAGGGATTTTTAATCTTATAAGAAAACAAATGAAGCTTTGTTTTGAACATCGTTTAATTAGTATTCAATCTGGCTGAGCAGGAGCATAGGCTACTGTTGCTAGGCAAGTATTTTAAACGTAACTTTGTTTTGTTTGGGCATTTCTTGCTAGTACAGTTCTTATATCAATCAAAAACTTTAAATCCTGCAACTTGGTTCACTTGAAGTGCCAGAATTATGGTAGTAAGGGGCGATCTTCCTCTGAGAGCCTCTAAATAAATCTTGTAAAGCAGTACAAAATACGGGGCAAGCAAGTGTTGTAGTGACAGACTCTTTTATTTGCAGTCATTTGACATTAAACAATGTGTTTCAAATGTTTCAGCCTATTGTCGCCACGGGTATTATAGCAGCTGCCTAAAGAGCCGACGCTTCAACGCAGATTGATTATGAGCCGGTGAGCATCCTTACTGTGTTTGGAAATATCTTAAGGGAGGGTTCAGGGAAAATAAACTGTGGAAAAGTGGTACGGTGGCACCTTGTTTCCTGCTTCAAGGGTGACTTGTCTGCCGTGCCCTGAAGAGAGCAACCTGTACGGGTGTTTGAGGACCTACGGCTGAGAAGTTATGATGTTTGGCAGGGGAGACGTCACTGGTGAACAAGCTTCTGCGCTCTTTTGACATGCTGGAAACTGTCTGAAGCTTTCAAGCAAAGCGATAGTGTGGTCATCGCGCTGTGGCGTCAATAACGCACGACATTTAGGGGTATTGTGCACGAAATTCCTGACATGTACGGGTATGGCGATGTGTACACGGCGCTGTTAAATGAGGTGGGATGGACCGAGAGCTGACTGGCATACGCCTAAGAACTCTTTCGTTACCGCGGGAAATCAGAGGGGTGCTATACATATTGGTAGGCACACATGCATGCCGCAAATTTGTACATGTTTTGATAAATAATGATTGCGAAAAAAATATTGAATTCAGGTTTTTGTCGCTGTAACAAAAAGTACATACTAGTGAATACATTTTGGAAACATGTGAAAAAAATTCAGGACATGGGAAAAAAATGTTAGCTCTTGCCTGTGCCTTGTGGTGAACCCAACCACTATTCAAATGGCAGTGATGTTCCGCCAAAAAACACCTTGATTGATTATGACCAGCACAATATTGAAGGCTGTGTAAGATTGGCGAATCAGTCTTGCAACAGCGGTAGCAGAGGTCAGTAAGCGGGCAAAACTTTCAATACATTCAGCTACGCGGAGTTTTCGTACAAGGCTGTTGGAGGTCAGAGGATTGCGGTAAGATAGTCCGGCCGTGTAATTATGTCCACTAGAAAAAACCAGCCGACACAGGAGGATGGTTAACAGAAAAGGATGCTTGGCTTGTCCTACTAGCTTCTGGAGAACGGTGCATTAAGGGTGTACTCCGGCGAAGCCTTTTGGCAAAAAATATTGGGTGTGTCACACGATCTGCATTCTTTTTTGCAAGTGCAGCAGTTCCTCAGAAACGTACGCACTCAGCTCGCTAAAAACGCCTTCAAAAATATCAATTTCGCCGGAACGGGAAAATTCAAACTGATTCTAAAGGCAGTCTTTAGACTAACCACGGGCCGCATTAGGTGTACAAGAAACGACTACAACATGTCGCAATAGCTGAATCTGGGCAATTTGAATAGGGGTGGTAATGAAAGTGTTGAGATCGGCGAGCAGTTGAAAACAAGGCAGTGCGGGCAAAATACATTCTTCGCGGAGTCTGCGTAGGTCAGAGGATTGGGTAAGATAGCCGGCCGTGTAATTATGTCCAGTAGAAAAAACCCGCCGACACAGGAGGATGGTTAACAGAAAAGGATGTATTTCCTACTAGCTTCTGGAGAACGTGAGGGTGTACTCCCGTGCCGGGGCACATTAGCCATGTGAGCACTAGCGAGTGACTCTTTTGCGAATGAGCTGCTGGGCTCTTGAAAACTCGGCAGTGCTAACACAACAAGCGGCTAATCTTTACAAGGTCTCGTCTTTTGCACAGGATCGTTCATTGAGTATGCTCTTTTGGAGCTCGTCGTCAAATTGGCAAATAGTAAGGCTGTCGCAGATGGTTCCGGGACCCTGCAGGCAGCATTTCAAACATGGCTTCGGAAATTCCTTTGAGGATGTGGCAAACTTTTTCATTTTCGGCTATGGCTGCGTTCATGCTGCTACAGCGATGATGCCCACTAGTGAAATTTTCACCGGTCAGTAGGACACGCCCTGCTGCCGCTACTCCCCGCGAAATGTTTGTACTGTAGGATATTCGAAAGTTTTACTAAAAGTAGCTCTAACTGAACAACGATTATGTCGACATGTCACCTTTGTGGTGGGGAGAGCGTAAGAATGGGACGCTAGTCAAGTAATTATTCCGCTTCACCTTGTCACCGATGCTGCAGAGCAAACTCGCGTTAGGACTCTGGTACATTAGATCACCTTTTTTGCTGAACATAGGCTTGGTCCCGCTGCCATAGGAAATCAGAGCTCTCCATGGACCACGAATGAGATTTGCTCTCGCAGTCGTTCTGCAGTCTCGCAGGAGTTTGCTTTGATTTCCGTTGCTTAAGCATTAAATTCTCAGCCGCACAGAGTCTTTGCCCGTTGATGCCTAAAAGAACTGACTGGTACGATTCCGGCATCAGAGCCGAAGCTGGAGTCTAGTCAAACACTCATATAGACTTATGCCAGGCAATGGCGAACCCAGGTCGGCTGCTAAAGTTATGACGTGTTCCACGTCACTACTGTCACAGGCTCTAGCAATAAAAGTTTCATTCAAACATTCTTCAGTTCAGATTACCGTGGAGCAATCTGTGATACCATTGCCTATTGCCTTCATTACGGTGTGATAATATATATTATATATATATATATATATATATATATATATATATATATATATGTATATATAGTGTGTGTATATTATATATATAGGTATGTGCAGGTTACTGTATGTGTTACAGGCTTCTAATTAGGCTTTTTGGCGTTACTCAAAAGAACTTGTGCATAATGTTTCCACTACAGTGGAGTAGCGTTGAGTAGGTTTTTGTAATTGCAATTTGAATAATTTAATTAACTACTCGTATAGTACTGTCCCAATCAATAAATTGTAAATGGGGCACTTGTAGATACCAAGAGATATCTGAGGTATTTTCAGCGACGAATTGCGTACTCATTTATTCTGCTTGATGAAACCCTGCGAAATATCAAAATAACACGTTACGCGCTTCCGCCCGCACCATAAACCAGTTGCCTCAAACTGGCTGCCTCTGAGTTAGCGAGGATGAAACACAGAAAACAAGTATAAAAGAACGAGAGACCTAGTTTTATCCTGATGTGCCGCACGCGCCCCGCAAAACTTTCTGTAGCTGCTCCTTCCATGCCATTATTAAGGTTATGAACTGCCTCTTCGGACGTGTGACCGGCGAACTAGTTGCTTTTCAATCAGCTTATTTCAGGGTGCTGGATTACCATGTGGGTGGCAGCGCGGTCACGGGGTATTTTTAGTAACACCGTCAGCCCGCATAGTTGTATTTTTTTGTATTTCGCTGAGTTTGTTTTTCAGGCAGAATAAATGAGTACGCATTTATTTCGTTACTAAGAATACCACAGTTAGATGCCTGTCGTGGGTACCTACAACTGTCTTATTGACACTTTTGTGATTGGGACCGTACTTCTCGATTTAAATAATTATTACAATTAGTAATTAAATTTCATTAACGATAGAATTACTAGGCCGCTGCTTCACTCAACTGTAAACTGTATTGTCACAGGACAATGTCGCAAATGCCCCATTGGGTCACGGCACACCATCTACGACTACGATGACGACGAATGAGTGGCTGGTGGGCAGCTTACGTGCGCTCTGTCATCGCCGCCTTCACTAATATAAATAGATCATCCATCATCAGCCATGGTTTCTCTCTCTTGTGTCCTGCTGTAACGTAACGTTTTGGTGAGGTGCGCGGTGTCCATCCCCATCGTGGCCCCAGACACGCGTGGTCTGGGCTCCTGAAGCGAACACACCAAGCTCTTGGATCCCGTCGGCACGCCCCAGCCGCGGTGAGCCATAGACATGATAATTCCCAGCTGTTTCCCCAGCCAATGATCCGCTGAGACTTGCCAACCTGACCAGACGCGCCCCAACAAGCCGGTGCCGTTCTCCTGCCCAGTTCTCTGGCGTGACTCGAAGGGCTTATGGACACTGCCTTGTTGCATAAGGCAGTATGGCTGTTCTGGGGCCTGCTGCTCACGGAACTCTCCATCGTCATCCGTGGTCGCAATAACTTTTCCACCAGTATTCTCCTCTCTTGCATTCGGATATTCACCGCACCCACTCATTGACTGCAACGAAAATGTCTTGCAATGGCAGGTCAGGACATGTCTCACCTATGTCCTGCAATGGCAGGACATAGGTGAGAGGACCCATGGCAGATGATAAATGATCTATTTACATTATGTGCAAGCGGCGATGAGCGAGCACACGTAGGCTGCATACCAGCCGCTGCTTCGTCACCGTTGTCGTTGTCATCGTTGCGGATGGTGGGCCATTGACTCCATGGGTCATCGTCTACCATGTCCCATGACAATATGCACTAGGCTTCCTTCGAAGAATGCCGTTGCTGTTTTTTGAAATCTTCGTGCATGATAGCTGGGACACTCTGTATATTTACATCTGTGTGTACGCACGTAATCTACGTATACATAAATTTCTTTTATCAGAAAACTTGTAATACCTTGTACGTCAATTTAGTATAGGGCAGAAAATTTTTTTGCATTGGATCCGAAATACTGCTGCCTTCTCATGACATTTGTTTGCGCATATGTGTTTTTGGGAGATAATTCTGACAGAAAATGGGAAGAATATGCAGATTGGTTGAAAGTTCGCAAATTGCCAATCTTAGATCTTTACTTGGAAGTTGTTTATTCACAGCAGAATGGTAACGGCCGAACTGCTCTATTTCGAATGTCCGAAACCGATTGTGTGGCCCTGTGGTTACTGTACCCTTTCTTTCACTTCTCATAAGTAGAACACAAATTGTGATGAAAATTTTCTCATGTGATGTTGTTTTATTCCTGTAGGAGTTATTTTTGACATGTTAAAGAGCGGGCGGTTGTGTAAGCAATTGCTTACAAAGTAAAAGGGCAACCACATTGGTTTACACAAAGGCAAAGTTCGTGTAGTCAAGAGATAGCATCTGAATCTAAGAGGACGTTTTTTCTTCATCCTGTTCTTCAGTTCTCTCTTGATAGATTCCTTGACTGCGACAGCGACCTTAGCGACGTGGAGTTTGTGGTAAACTGGGAACAGTTTGCGACCGAGGTGCGTTCCTTCAAGGCGCACCGTATGATCCTGGCACTACAAAGTGACGTTTTCAAGGCCATGTTTTACGGAAATTTCGAGAAAGAAGAAAAGGTCGTTATCACCGACCTGCACCCTGATGGATTTCATGGACTACTACGGTGTGTACATATAAACGACAATGGTGAAAATAAGAATAGGAATTAAACACCACGCTGTTGTCCTGCGTCTTGAACAATGTATTTCATTCAGTGCTGCAGAAGCGTTTAGCTTCGCGTTCATGTTGCTCTATAAAGCGCATCAATTGTTGAAAAGTTTACAATAATAAGGCGGCGTTACTGTGCTCCTGTCGTGTTTCAACCACATTGGAAGTGAAGCGCATCAAACAAAGGGGGTGTCGTTCAAAGTTGTAGCTATATCCCCGTGCTCCACCACATTAGGAATGAAAATAGAAAGCTTCCATCAAATTTCTTTTCCATACAGCACAGCTACAATTACACTCATAGGGTACTTCTAAAATAGAGAAATCTTTCTGTCGTTTTAAATTTGCTGGTGAATGAAAACTTAACATTTTTTATCACAAAGTGTGAACCACTTTTAGTCCTTGCTCTCTGCTTGCTGGGAATGCGTGAACAGTATTGCAACTTCAGAAAAACTCAATTACATGAAGCACTACTTTAAAAAAATGGATGGTAATTACCTACGCTCTGCCCAATATTATTGATCCGAATGTTGCTCAGGGTGGGCAAATGCCCACCCTAAATTTCATTTAGGGTGAGCATTTGGCTTCACGGAGCTCAAATCACATTGGAACCAATTGCGTTTTAACAACTTGTAGGAGCAGCACAGCATTCGCCTTTGGGTGTGATGACATTTGGTTCAAATACATGCAAGATGCACGGCAACAGGGGTGTAAATCTCCCTTTGCAAAAGATGCCAGCTAAACCTTAAAATTTGTGCACCCTATAAAAAACTCTAGGCTTGCCTGTTTAATTCACGCCTTTTAACTTTCTGTAGGATGCATGTATGAATACTACAGTTAGCAACAATGTGCAATAGAATGGGTTACGATAAATGGCATGCACATCGGCATTAAAACGACTAATACCAAACCGCTTTACGAGTATTTCTCAACTGAGTACTAAAAAAACCACGAAAGGATGGTTAGCCCTCAAACTGAAATAATAAAGAGCTTGTGCTTGCAGCCTTGCTCTTACTACTTTTTTACATTGTATTCCAGTGGATCGAGCGTATTTGATAAAACGGATAAAATGTTACGAAGTAAATCAGGTACAAAATTGGAAAAGCTTATATGCAATCATTGAAGAACAAGGTTTTTTAAGAAAATCATGCTGAGGACTTACCCCTTCTAAAATTATGTGGTTTTTTCGAAAGCTCAGCAGGAAGCAGTAACAGAGTAAGAGTTCAAGGAATCCAAGGATTTTAATTGTAGTATGTTGAAATATTATTATGGTGCATTTACTCAAAGAGAAGTGTTGGAATACAAGAAGCCCTGCTTGTGAGGACATGGCAAGAGGAAAGAGCAAGTAAAACAAATTAAAGAACACAAAAAAGGCGAATGAGGAAACCTGAGAATACTTACAGCCAACTCGGCATTACTCTGATGAATGGTTTACAAAAAAGTCACCCAAGGTGCAATGAGAGATGTGATTTAATATTTTTTGCCATGATATTTTGAATGACATGCTGTTATTTGTAGCCTGTTAAAAAACATTTCAAGCCCTAGCTTTTAATGTGCAATGATGCATTGAGGGGCATCTGCAAAATTGTTTGGTGTGCACAAATGTTAAAACAGACACGTTGGTGAAAAGAGGTTCCATGAAGCTTAATTTGAGAGTATTTACAAAAGGTGTGTTTGTTTTGTAGCTTGGTATTCAGTGATGTTTTTCCCTTACGTCCAAAGCCTCTTGAAGATGTCAAGTGGAGCAACAATAATAGTTGAGTAAACTCTGCATTGCCTGTATAAACGTGATGAGTAACTTTTAATAAAGATGGCGCTACTCTTGAGTCTCTCAAAATGCCACTTACTAATTCCCGCAAAACACCGCCTTGGTAGACCAAAAACACTTGCTTGAAAGTTACCTAGTATTAAGGAAAATGTATTGTGATGGTTAGAGACAGTTTATTTGTGCTGATGTAACAGAAACTCGGTCTTGAAAACTACACTGCTGTATGTGTTTTTTTTACTACAGTTGGACAAAATTTTAGTGGTTTTCGTTGGTTCCGTTGATATCATTTTGCCGATTCCTCTCCCTTTTTAAATAAAACACCTATTTTTTACTCCTGCAATGTGACACTATGCAGGTACTTCTACAGTGGCCGGCTGCAATCAAAAAGCGTTAAAGAGGCCTTTCGTACAAGAACAGCAGCAGAGAAATATATCGTTCCCAGCCTGGCATCACAGTGCACTGAATACATTAATTTGCACATAAAGAGTGAAGATGTCTGCGCGTTGCTGGATCATGTGCTCGTCACGGCGGGTGAGGATTCTGTCGACACTTCTGCCCTCTCCCTCCTCGTTAAAGATGGTGAGTCCTTTCTACTTTACTGAAGTCATATAAAAATTGACACCGAAGCGTTTGCGCATGTTTCCTGCAGGTTGACAAAGTATTTCATGAGGAAGTACCTATTTCACGTTTTATACACCTCAGCAGCATGAACCTGATCTCGAGATGAGCTACGTCACTCCTCGGGGACTTATTTCCGGCGAATGCTTGCTTGCTACATGATTCATATGCTTCTTTTCAGAGTATAATGTGGGTTTCAGGAGACGAGAGCTGGTGTGCCGCTAAATTTTAACCGGTAATGTAGATGAAAGAGTTCTGGGTAAGAGTAAATGTAGCATCATTGCTGAGAAGCGTCACTCCTGACTTGTAAAGACATGTTTGCATTAGAACGAAATGGTGGTATGTGGCAGAATGTAGCATCATTGCTGAGAAGCGTCACTCCTGACTTGTAAAGACATGTTTGTATTAAAACAAAATGGTGGTATGTGGCTGATGAATGGGTAGTATAAGTATGTAGGGGTTAAAGCAACTTTGAGTTTTACTGTATATTGTTTTTTTAAGCAATGCAGTGTGCTTATTATAAGCAATACCACCTGCAGCCTGTACAATTAGCCAATATCTCTCCTATATAGGTCAATTAAACTCATGCAACCAGTAGTCTTTTGTCAAATGCATACTGCGAAGGCGTATTGGGCTTTTTGGCCACAGCAGTTGACTGTATCAGAAAATTACCCTTTTGTTGGTTTTATAGAAAAATAAATAACAATTCCTCCTTTATTGAACATCAGCATTTTTTTTAATTCGTCTAATACAAACTTTTACATATATTTTTGGAAGGAGAAGAGGTCATAACTGTTTGCAAATACAATCTGATTACTATTGTGTAAAAACTAATGTATTTAAATATTTAATTGCGTGGTAGTAAACGATTTCTGTATTCGTTTTACCTTGTGTTTTACTTCTCATACTTTCCGAGGGCAATGTATAAAGAGCAACGGGAGTGGTAATGATATCAACGCTCTCAGAACCATAGAACCTTTAAAATCCTTCAGAATATAAGGGAGGTAAAACTGCTTAAACTGCACATTTGGTGTGGGTCTACTTCTAGAAGTTTTTCTGCAAATTTTAGCGTATTTTGCTACGTGGAAATTTGCATGTATTACCATATTTTTTTAAATTTTAAGACACCCGATTCTAAGCACCCTCCCCTACTTCCGGAAAAACCAATTGAAAAAAAGATTGCATGGGAGTCTAAGCACCCCCTTTTGTAAGCAACCATCGCAAGGTGGAGCTAAGAGAAATGGAGGCGGGCCCCAGTTGATGTTGCCTCTAAGTAATTTATAAAGTTTTCAATTACAAACCATTTCAACGTAACAGAAATGAACCTGCTGTGGTGTACTAAGGCCAGCGTTTTGAGCAGCACAACGGACTCGAATGGTAGTGAGAGTGACTTAGTATGAGAGCTAAGCGGTGGGTTGGCTGTCGCTACCTATTTGTGTTTTAACTGTTTGCCAAATATTATATTTTTGTTTGGCCCGTCTCGCCGACATATGGCCGCGTAAAGAAGTCCCGGTGTGGGGGCTGTAATTTCGGTTTTTCAAATTAGCACTCCCCTCACTTTTGGCATCGCGATCGACAAAATTGGGTTCTTAGAATCGAGTAAATGTTTTGGGGGGTTCCTGTAGCTGAAACACAGCATTTGTTTTGGATACTAAGTAGTCAAATGGCATCAATTGTTTTTCGAGCACCCACTATGCCGGCTGTGTAATTGTTTTTTGAGCAATTTCTTTACTACATTTCGTTACAGGTTTATCTGTTATCTCGTCGGCGGATTTTGTGCGCTGTCACAAGGAAACAGTTAGTTACGTGCTCGCCCATGTGGCCAATGTTCCTGAAATATCCGTCGTCAAGGCCGTGTACGAGTGGTGCGAGGAGAGAACCTTGGAAGGCGCGCCTGCGGAGGGAAATGCCCCGAACAGTTGTGCACTGCTAATGCGGCCCTTCTTCGCGCAGCTTCGGTTTCTCGCACTGACAGCGGTGGAGTTGATCCGTGGCCCTATTGCTTGGGGTATTTTAAAGGACTCCGAGGCAGTTGCATTGCTAACTAATATCTTGGATCCTGGCTGCATCCCTGTTCCAGATGGTTTCAGCAACATTAAAACGCCTCGCCGTCCCTCGAGACCGTAAAACTAACACTTAGGCGGTTGTAGGTTGTCAATCAAGCTACATTTTTCAGTGTTAGATAAAAAATCTCCGCTGCTGTCAGCCGCCTCAAAATATGTTCGATTGCCAGTTTTTGTCTGCTCAGCAAAAAAACGAAATGTGTGAAATCAGCGGGCCAAGAGCTTGTTCGAAATGCAGCCTTCAGTTTACCAGACAGGATAACGGAAGGTTGCAAAAATTTGTGGCAATAAAGCCATGACAGAGCTGTTGATCTTGCAAGTACTGAATCAAAGACGGAAGGTGTGCTAAGAGCAATATTTGGAGAGTTCCTATCTTATGGAAACTTTGCAAAAGGTGTTCTCTTGTTTAGGGCTTCATTTTGAACACCGGATTTTGATGGTGCAAATACAAAACTATATTTAGGGCAACGGTAGTTTTTGCCTACAAGATTTAAAAATCATATCTCAGATATTTAAACAGTATAAAATCAGTTACAGCTCTTCTATAATACGCCATTGTGGAGGAGTGTTAACCGGTTAGTCAACTAAGTATTGGCATTTGAAGGGTGACAATTGCTAGAGTGTTGGTACCTAATTCGCGCAGTAAAATAAGTAGTTTTCTTGTTTTACTACAACACTAAATGTTCGTTTTTGCAGGAGCATTCTGTGTATTCGGAGCAAACAGAATGCGTGTATGCGCTGTAGTTTGGAGACAATGTTTTTCTCCTGAAGCTGTAAAAAATTCAACTGATGTTGCTAGTTTCTCAGTGGTTTGGCATTCGTGTAGTTTTGAATAATAAAGATTGTGCCTTTCTTTTTATGTTCATTCTTGCCGAGCATTTGCATGATTTATAGTCGTAATAATCAGTTAGATTCAAAATTTTTCTGTTACATCCACTTTATGGGGCTTGCATCATAAATAAGGGTGAGCTTTTAGCCGGAGGTAAAAGAAATGGCCCAATATGCCTTCTAAACGTTTTTTTAGGGGCAGGGATGTCATTAAAACTGCTGCCAGTTATTTTCAATGCCAGGCACAGAAGGCTGTGTGCTGGTTGTCTGAGTGAATACGGTTCAATTCAGTGTTTAAACTATGCAGACTTAACCATGCCTAGTTCTAATACGTAAAAGGTAAAGGGAAAGCTATATTGTATGATATATGCACTATAGAGGATCGTAAAGGTAAAACTATTTTCAGTGGTACATATACTCTTGGAAAGCACAAACATAAATAATTGGTCATTCAAAAACAATGTTCCTTTAGCATTTCCCAGAGCCAGGCAATAAGGCTGTTCTGAAGCACTAGGTATTTCAAAGCATGAATTCAGAAACTGAACGTGCAAAAGCACTTCTTACTGTATATATTTGCTTCTTTCAAACCACAGAGCAATTCTTTCGATCACGATGAAGCGGATACAAATTAAGATGGTTTCACTGGCTTCAGTAAGTAATGGTAGTCCGAAAAACTTCAAAAGAAAGGTGCTTCCCCTCAATGAAAAAGCAAATTACAAGTTGAATTACTTTTGAACTGATAATTAAATTTAGGTTAAAAACAATTTCGAAGCACAACCAGAAATAGTGGTACTAATAAGCACGTGAACGGCCGCATACCAGTAACTTGTACCATAAGAAAATAGTTTACATTACCTTAAATTTCAATTTTACCTTCTGTGGAGTTGTCAAGAAACATGACGGGAACCATAACGGGACGTGGTCTGTTGACACGTTACCCTATAGGTGGCCAGAACAACCTCCTTTTGGGTAATTCTTTTTGCTCGTGTAGAACTTTTTAAAGCCGCACATAAGTAGTGCAGGTTTATAGTGTAAAATATAGGGTAAATTACTATATCGAAGTTTAATACGTTCTTTGTGGATTCACATATAGTAACAGTTGATGGTTATTCCACTCATATGACGGAGGCTCCAAATTGCGCCACACAATAGCTGTTGCAAGCTCTGATTAAAATCCATAACATTGTGCCAAATTTCACCAATTTTACTGTGGTGGCATAAGACCTTCCGATTTTGCTCTACTACCGCAAGCCAAACGGGGTTTGCTGGCAACGAGGTAGCGTTGGTAGTGGACGTCTAGCGGCACCGTGGTCAGTAGAAGAGATATTGCGAGGTAGAACGTAGAGCCAGTTGAGAGCTCATGTACTGGATCAATTGGTCTGCGCTTAGCTTTGCAGTTGCTGTCTAAGCCGCCGTCATTGAAGGTTGTCAGGGAGTTCTACTACTGCATGCGCATGAGGTATGACGCAATAAGAAATGTTTAAACTTCTTGTCCAGTTTGCGGACAAGGTTGAAAGCTGTCCCACGCAAGCCGATGCTGGAGCGCCCTGAAAACACCGTTCATATCAGCGGTAAGACCGGCAAGGACTCATTTGGGTTCTCATCTTATTCATCAAAATATATTATTGTGGCAGAGGACAGCTGAAGTAAAATAGCCTGCTCACTAAAGGACCTCTACTAAGACTTGCGCTACCTCCTTTACCCTGAGCCTGCCGCAGGTGCCCATAAAGGGTCCGCGCGCAATTCTAGACTGGCAATAATCTTTGTTGATTATCCTCAGGTGTTCTTGTCAGCATGCTGTTTTAACTAATAAGCTTGTTTAGGCTACCTAACAGCGAATAGTTTGCTATGTGTGTCCCTCTGTCGCTCTCGCCATACAGCCGCCTGGCCGAGGCTTAAACAACTTGAGCGAGAGAACTGCACAGTCAAAACAATCTCCAAACGACTGAAGAAAACATTATGGGGTCAACATTGTTTAGCAGAAAACACATAAGGAATGTTTGAGGCACAACAATATCACATAACTGATACGAGCGGGGTTCTTTTCAGTAACAATTGCCGTGGGTGGGCTTTCCGCGACAGCAAATAAAAGAACGTGTTAAAGCCAAACACTTAAAAGGGACGTAGAATTAGGTCTTGCGCTGCACCCGTGGGCTCGTTTCTCGTAGCAGTAACAAAAGGTACGAACAGATGGCGTAGCAGCAATGTGAATGCGGGGGTATTCAATTGAACTTCGCGAAATTTTTAGTGTTTATCACCGGGCGACATAGACCGGAGGAACCTTAGAGATGGGAGGTGAGATGTGGGCACTTATTTGACAGGAGCCACAGGAGACCATCGCCTTGCTACAATTCCTGCGATGAGAGCAGATACGCGGGCATTTTTCGTTCGGTAGCTTCCCTGCGAAAAGCCGCTTTTGTCGGAATGGTACTGTCCGTTTTCAAATTGAACGCAAAGGTCTGATCGGGAATATGGTATGTTCAACAAATTCTGCCGTTGCAGAGGAGGCTTTCTGCGCGACTGATACTTCCTCCTCCTCCACGTGTTCCACACCAGGGATTTTTTTTCATTTGGACATACTTGCGAGATCATCATTGTCGTCACTACTTATGGCGGCGCTGGGGCACGAGGCAGGCATGCAATATGTTTGTTATGCTGTCGGTGTCAAACACACAATTCAGTTATCTGTTATTTCGCCGTTTTACGGACTCGGCACTGTGTTAAAGTGCTCACATGCAGATTGGTAAGTGCTTGCGTGACTCTGTCTAATATTTGCCGGCTGTGAATTCGATTTATTTCTAGAGACACCATCTGGCGTGCGAGATAAAAGTGCTAGAAATATTATAGTTTATAGAAATTACAGAGCCGAAGCGACGCTTGTCCTAAAATATTCAACATCCGAGTGCCTGCGTGGATAATCCACATATGAGTTTTACTTGCCATATTGTATTTAGATTTTTCGCAACATGAAGGAGTATTGATTGATTGTGGGGTTTAACGCGCCGACGCAACGCAGGCGATGAGGCGCGCCGTAGTAGAGGGCTCCGGATTAATTCTGACCACCTGGAGATCTTTATCGTGCGCCGAAATCTCGTACACACGGGCGTTTTTGCTTTTCGCCCATGAGGAGTATTGAAGAGTTTGAGGCATCTGAGACTTGGTAGATAAAATCGTCAAAGACAAGTCTGCCATTTCTTGTTTGAGTTCATATTTCGGGGTTGAAATTATTTTGCTAACACGTTGAAATGAAGGATACCCGAAAACGTTCGGTTAACATAAAAATCTGTATTCTGTTAAACAGCTTCTCAATTAAAATGTTTTTAATATGGGCTTGGTCTATTGTGTTCCCTTGATATTTTCTAATTGGGCTACATGTGTATTGTGTTTTTTTGTTTGCTTTTGCATTTTAAACTTCAATGATGTATAATTAGATTCTCTAGCTCTCATTTCTGCTAAGCACCGCTTCCTCCTATAGACTGCAAACCTTGCAAATAAAGTAAATGCCGCACGTTCACAATACATTAGAGGAGTCTACAGACTTCTCCAAAGCTCGGTAAGTACTGCCAGGGTTCACGTTTAGCTCCCTGGCGACAGGTAAATAGATTACGAACAAGGTTTCGCAGACATTTTGATGGCCTGGTGTTTAGTGTGCATATCGTGTGCTACTAGGCAACAAAAAAAAATCAGTTGGTGGCTACAGTTTGCCGGAACAGTTACTTTTTCGGTCCTCTCAAATAACTTTACGTCCGCCAAAAATGCTTCAAGTTCTCGGTAATCAGTAGCCTCGCTGATCTACTAAAATTTGTGTATCCGCGAAGCACAAGTGTCAATGTCAAATGCTGAAGTCAATACGCACAGCATTGTTGTGGAATTTTTATGCCTCTATCAAATTATTTTTGTTAATATTTGCTATCATAAAAACTTAAACTGTACGCACGTTTTATGCGTGCGCACGTTTCATGCGTTCCCATGCAATGAAAAACATATTTAGTGCATTTTCTCACATTTAATTTAAAACCCTTCCTTCTATACACTCGCAGTTTTATAAAAGGCTCGGTTTCGAAATATTGATTGATCTAGTTGTAGTAGACGCCTATCATCATCATCATCATCACCAGCCTATCTACGCCCAGTGCAGGACAAAGGCCTCTCCAATTATTCTCCAATTACCTCGGTCCTGTTCCAACTGTGACCAATTTATCCCCGCAAACTTCTTGATCTTATCTGCCCATCTAACTTTCTGCCGCCCCCTGCAACGCTTGCGTTGTCTAGGGATCCACTCTGTTACCCTTAATGACCAGCGGTTATCTTGCCTCCGCATTACATGCCCTGCCCACCTCCATTTCTTCTTCTTAATTTCTTCTACAATGTCTCTAACACTAGTTTGCTCCCTGACGCACTCCGCTCACTTCTTGTCCCTTAATGTTACACCTATCATTTTCCGCTCCATTGCCCGCTGAGTCGTTCTCAAATTAAGTTGAACCCTCTTAGTGAGCCTCCAAGTTTCTGCCCGTAGGTGAGTACCAATAAGATGCAGCTGTCATACACTTTGTTCTTCAGCGACAATGGTAGGCTGCTATTCATTATCTGAGAATGTCTGCCATATGCTCCCCACCCCATTCTGATCCTCCTAATTATCTCTGCCTCATGGTTGGGATCTGGGGTCACAACTTGGCCTAAGTAGATATATTCGCTTACCACTTCCACTGCCTCGCCACCTATCTCAAACTGCTGTGCTGTCCCGCGGTTATTGATCATTACTTTAGTTTTCTGCATATTAATCTTCAGGCCCACGGTTCTACTCTGTTCGCCAGTGCGGAAAGCATGCTTTGCAATTCGTCCCCCGAGTTACTTAGCATGGCAATGTCATCAGCAAATCTGAGGTTACTGAGGTATTCTCCATAAACCCTTACTCCCACCTGTTCCCAATCCAACGTTCTGAATACTTTTTTAGGCATGCTGCAGAGGTCGGCAAACTCACTCATGAGTCCACTCACTCAGACTCATTTGGACTCAAACTCACGCGTGAGTTTGAGTTTGAGTGAGCGCGAGGCTAGTGTGGCATGGTGAGTTTGAGCTTGAGTGAGTTTGAGTCCGATTGAGTTTGAGTCCATTTTGAGTTCTGAGTACATTTTGAGCCCATTTTGAGTTCTGAGTACACTTTGAGTTTGAGTCCATTTTGAGTTCTGAGTACATTTTGAGTTTGAGTCCATTTTGAGTTTGAGCCCATTTTGAGTTCTGAGTACATTTTGAGTTTGAGTCCATTTTGAGTTTGAGTCCATTTTGAGTTCTGAGTACATTTTGAGTTTGAGTCCATTTTGAGTTCTGAGTACATTTTGAGTTTGAGTACATTTTGAGTTTGATTACATATTGAGTTTTGAGTACATTTTGAGTTCTGAGTACATATGAGTTTTAAGTCCACTTGGAGTTTGAGTACATATGAGTAGCCTAGCAGGCAGCTATGGTTGGCTGTTAAGTTTCATGCATCACTGTGGGCTCGGAATTGAGGTTACCTGCGGGTATGGCACTAATCGCGATCTGCATGATCGGTTGGGAGAGAGGTGGTGTCTGATTTTTTTTTTGGTTTCTTGTTGAATTTTCATGGCCATAAGCACTTGCTGTTTACCTAATTTTCGCGGCTGGGCGCGTGAGTGATAATTGACTGGTGAGGTCATAAAAAGGGGTTGTCTTAACTTTTCCTCCTGACAGATCCACTAAGAGCGTGGGAAAGGGTGGTGGGAAAGCACACGGCGGCGCTGGCGTGCTGGTTGTTCGCCTGCTACTGTTAATGGCTTGATATAGTAGGGGTCACAAAGGAAGAGGTGAGAGCCGGGGGGAAATGGGGGCGGGGGCTGTCCTTTCTACTGGTTCAAATGAATTAGCTGAATTGACTGGGCAGCGCCCCTTAAGACAGAATAATGACCACATTAGATTGGGTGAAAAGTGAAACTGATGAGGCTAAGGCGTGTAAGGTATCAAATGAAAGGTCCGGATTAGCGGAATCACGCGGGGTAAATAAAAAAAATGCTTCCTGATTGTAGTCATCAGGCAGTCCATAATGAGTCGTAGATTGGGTTAAAATTCAAAATGGCGCTGCGAGGGCATGTGGGGAATCAAATTCAAGGTCTCGATGTCTCGATGTGGGGAATGATTCGGGACGAACATGAGGTATGGATATATCATGACGTAGTCATTGTAAGTCAAAGATTCGGTTAAAATTCAGGTTCATGACGCTAGGGCGCATCAAATAATGTTCTCGATGAGGGTAATCACGTGCTTCCTGATTATTATCATGACATAGTCAAAATGGGTCATAAATTAGGTTAAAATTCACAATGATGCCACTGGGTGTCCGGGGCATCAAATTGAAGGTTCCGATAAGGAAAATCACGGGGGACAAAAATGTGGTAGGGCTATATCATGAGATAGTCATGGTTAGTCATTGATTGGTTTAACTTCCAAATTGATTCCGCTAGGATGTGATGGGTATCAAATCAATGGTCTTGATGAGCCGAATCACATAGGAAAAATACAAAAATGCTTCCTGGTTATAACCATTAGATTGTCATGGCGAGTCTTATATTGGGATAAAATTCGAAGTGACCCCGCTAGGGCGTGTAGGGTATGAAATTTACGGTCTTGACGAGGGGAATCACGTGGTACAAATAAAAAAAAGGCTTCGTAGTTCGAATCATGAGATGGTCATTATGAGTCATAGATGGGGTTAAATTCAAGGTGAGGCCGCTGAAAGCATGTGGGGCGTCAAATGAAGGTTCCAGTTAGGGGAATCATGTCGGACACCTAAATAATGCGTCCTGGTTACAGTCATGAGAGGCATCGTTAGTTTGACTGGTATGAATTTTGTATGACCCTCCTAAGGTGTGTGGGGTATCAAATTAAAGGTCTCGTCGAGGGGGATCACGTGGGACAATATAAAAATGCTTTCTAGTTATAATTATGAGGATATAGCAAAAGGTATATAGCAAAAGGTACACACACTCACACACTCACACACACACACACCACACACTCACACTCACTCACTCTCACTCACACTCACACTCTCACTCTCACTCACACACACTCTCACTCACACTCTCACTCACACTCTCACTCTCACTCACACTCTCCCTCACACACTCTCACTCTCACACTCACGCTCTCACACTCTCACTCACACTCACACTCACACTCTCACTCACACTCACTCACACTCACACTCTCACTCACTCACACTCTCACTCTCTCTCTCACTTACACTCACACTCACACTCTCTCACACTCTCACTCACACTCTCACTCACGCTCTCACTCTCACTCTCACTCACAGTCTCACTCTCTCACTCACTCACACTCACTCTCTCACCCTCACTCCCACTCCCACACTCACTCTCACTCACACTCACACTCTCACTCACACTCTCACTAACACTCTCACTCACACTCTCACTCTCGTCTCTCACTCTCACTCTCGTCTCTCACTCTCGTCACTCACTCTCGTCCCTCACTCTCACACTCTCAATCTCACACTCTCACACTCACACTCACACTCAAACTCACACTCACACTCTCAATCTCACACTCAAATTCTCACTCTCACTCTCTGACTGTCTCAATCTCTGTGAGGCCATGTGAGTTCTGAATTCATTTTGAGTTCTCAGCCCATTTTGAGTTCTGAGTTCATTTTGAGTTTTGAGTCCATTTTGAGGTTGAGTACATTTTGAATTTGAGTACATTTTGAGTTTTGAGTACATTTGAGTTTGAGTACATTTTGAGGTTTGAGTACATTTGAATATTGAGTTCACTTTGAGTTTGAGTACATTTTGAGTTTTGAGTCCATTTTTAGTTTCTAGTTCATTTTGATTTTGAGTACATTTTGAGTTTTGAGTCCATTTTGAGTTGAGTTCACTTTGAGTTTATAGTACATTTTTGAGTTTTGAGTCCATTTTGAGTTTTGAGTTCATTTTGAGTTTGAGTACATTTGAGTTTTGAGTACATTTTGAGTTTGAGTCCAAATTGAGTTTGAGTACAAATTTGAGTTTGAGTACATTTTGAGATTTGATTACATTTTGAGTTTGAGTACATTTTGAGTTCTGAGTACATTTTGAGTTTTGAGTCCGAGTGAGTTCTGGGTTTTGAGCTCAATGTGAGTTTGAGTTTGAGTGAGCGCAGATGTGCTGCTCAGCATTGAGTCTGAGTTTGAGTGAGTGGTGATTCGAAAAAAAAATTGTGAGTGAGTTTGAGTGAGCCGCGCCAACTTTGCCGAGGTATGGCATGCTGTGAATAACATTGGAGAGATTGTGTCTCCTTGTCTGACACCCTTCCTTATAGGTATTTTACTGCTCTCCCTATGGAGGATGATGGTAGCTGTAGACCCATTGTAGATATCCTCTAGTATTCTTACATAATGCTCATCTACCCCCTGGTTCCGTAATGCCTGAATGACTGCTAGGGTTTCGACCGAGTCAAATGCTTTCTCATAATCTATGAAGGCTATATATAGGGGTTCAGTATACTCAGCGCACTTCTCTATCAGCTGATTGATCGTGTGAATATGGTCCATTGTTGAATAACCTTTACGGAACCCTGCTTGTTCTTTAGGTTGACTGAAATCTAAGGTTGCAGAGATTCGGTGAGCGATTACCTTGGTAAATACCTTGTAGACGACTGACAGTAAGCTGATCGACCTGTAATTTGTCAAGTCCTTCATGTCGCCTTTCTTATGGATTAGGATGATGTTCGCGTTCTTCCATGATTCCGGTACCATTGCGGTCATTAGGCATTGCGTATACAGGTTTGCCAGTTTTTCAAGTGAAATTTCTCCGCCATCCTTCAAGAGGTCTGCTGTTATCTGATCCTCACCAGGTATCATTATGTAGCCTGAGGTAACTGCGATAGGTCAGCTGACACTGCTAACTGGTACCGCCTTAAAAATGAGTGGAAATGCTGTTTTGTATTTTGGCGAACTAAATAATTCTTGCGTAACGTTTTGCACCACACAGTTTACAAAAAGCAGAGTACATGTATACTACCGAGTACGTGAGGCAATAGTGCTAAATAAACAAATCAAGCGCCATTAGAGGACGCAAAAGAAGCACCAAATCGCACGCCCGCTGCCTGCAGAGATGTCGTCTTCGATATTTGCATAACATAACAGCCGCATACACGGCGCAAGGCCGCCAATATTTACATACGATCATCACTGAGTCTGTTGGTTATCGTCTAGTGCAGGGAGGGTCGCTAACACTCTGAGTCCCGACACGCCAGTTTTGTCCTCAAATGGAGTTACACAGTGAGACAAGAACAGAGAATTGATGGCTTACAGTTGAATTGTCCTCCATCTTCACTCTTTGCCAGGTTATTGTCAAATATTCTTGGAATTCGCTGAATTTTTTCTATTTGAATTCAAATCCTCCATGCCGTTCCCACCCGATTTGCGGTCCAGACCTCCGCCGTGCCGGCTGCATGCTACTGGGCCCTACGCTTCAAAACGTACGTTGTTGACCCTAATTCTAGCCTAAGTGCGAACTGGGAATATACATTGCAATAGCGTAATTAGGTTAAGGGATAGGAAACAAAGAAAGCGAGCGCCTCTCACTGCGCCCGACCACTTTGTTTTACGGCCACTAATTTCGGAATAGCCAAACAGGTTTCACGTTTCTGACGCTCGCTGCACTTTATCACCGAGAAACGCAACAAAACAGGAAACTAACGCTGCACCATGTATTCGTAACGGCTACGCAAACGACCACTGTTTAATGAAAGTGCACGCATAGTGCTCAGGCACGGAAATGAGCGGCGAACCGCAGCTAGCGTGCGGTCCGCCGGACTCGCTGGCTTTTTAATGGGACACTGAGGTGAATTTGTCAAGCTCCGGTATTTGCTTGCACTGCGTAGACTAGCTCAAAGTCACACACTTTTCATCGTTTATCCCGTTGATGAGTCGGTAATTATTTTATAAACCACGAAAGAAGAAAAACTGCCATGCACGGTTTGCCTCGGCCGCTCCAACTAGACTGTGACGACACCCTGACGTTCAGGAACGGTGGATGAGCCCCACTATGCATGCGCCAACTAGACATCAAAAGCAAAGAAAGCAACTGTTTTCGCCGGATGTGATGCTATGCTTTAAGAAATAGCAGACTGTGTATAAACTCTTCTCGCACACCACACTGTCGTTGACTACGAAATAACAACAGAAGACCATTGCGACCTACAACGGTGATTTCTGCGCGTCTCTTTGGTTCGTCGAACCTCGGGTCTTGTAATCGCTGCTGTGCTGTCACAAGCTCCAGGACAGATCTATTCAGGAGATCATGGTCCTACTGCATATTCTTGTTAAATCACTGCAGAGGGCTCTTGGCACCGCAGAAATGAAAAGTTTGTACTTATTAACCGTTAGTTTCGTTGGCCTTCAGTGCGTTTTACTTTCCATGACGAGCGTATTGATGCGTATATCGCGGCATGGGAGCTGCACAAATGTGTTGACGGATGTGGAGAGGCACACGTTGTCGCTGTTCTTGGGTCGGTACTGATATCCGAGGAGTTAAAGGGTCTGTCTCGTCTGGTAGGTGGTTGAGGCGGGAGGTTTGGGAGTGGATGATAAGCTTCGTGCAACTTATCTAAGGTATGTGTACTCCCAGTTACACCAACTTGCACGTGGGTTTTGAGAAGGCACCGTTCGGTCTGTGAAAAATATTGATTTCGCCCACCACTATATTTGGTGCCCGTTCTTGCTTCTGCTATAGCCTTCATCGTGTTCTAGTTAGATCCTAAACAGCTACAAATTTTGATAACCGTAGCGGACCCCGCAGCAAATGCGGCAGTTAACATTCTCAAATGCGATTTACACTGAAACGTTGGACAATAATTCTTGTAACTTGTTCCTACTGTGGCTAAACAGCCCGTCACCATGATGCAAAGCATGTACTTAAATTCACATGCTTTATTCACATGCTTTGTTGTTCATATTTCAAGGTATCTTGATGATACATAGGGCAGACAAGGCACTGCCCTAAAAGGTGGTGGTGGCGGGAGCATGCCGCATTGCTGACGAATGGAAGAGAAACCGATTTAGTGCTTCACTCCAAGACTCAATGCGTGCCAGGTGGCTGCATGCCAGAATTTCATGCGACGAGAGTGCTGAAGTTGTATTGCAAAAAACAGGAAAGAGAAATCTTTGAAGCATATGTGATAAAGATGGGAGACAGATCCACTGCAGATTACTGATGATTAGTGTGAATTGTGCCGCAGCTGTAATTGCTTTTTACATCTGGTGTTAAACCACTGTCACATGAGGGTTTTATTTACTTTGTAATCACTCTCAGAGGGAAATGAAGCTTTCTTGATGAAGCTCGTTACTCCTTTGCATGAGTCATGCTTCACATTTGACCAAAATTTTCGCGAAGAGGTCCCAACTAGCCTGCGCAGCCACCTTCATTCAGTTCACTCTTTTGATGCATATTTCAGCACAAATCACTGGTACGCCTGCCATTAATGACTCATAAGAAACCCTTGATGCCTGCCACACTCACCTCTACCACAATGCTTCCAAGTAACCTTGTCTAGACTATCAAGAAGGATGCATCACACCTCAAATACACTACGACGCATACCAAAGCTAGCCATCATCTATTTCATCTGGACATCACACCTTATTAAACTATAAGGTAATGAGGCGGTATGTACTGCTGCCCTCAAATGTACTAGCCAAGGATTTGTAGAAAGCAGAAAAGACCCGCCAGATTCCCTCACCAACCTTTAAGTCCAAAGCTGTTGTACAGATGCCTACAAACCCAAAGATACTACAACGCAACATATTACCCAACACGGGCGCCCTATGAATGCGTACCCTGTAAAGGGTGGAAGGAGATAGTACAGGGAAAACAGAGTGGTTAACCATTCAATCGACTGCACCCAATGCTTATCATAGTTTTCAAATAAATGCGTCAATCTTGCATAATGAACACCTTACGGCATTTTTAACTTGCATTGATAAAATTATTTGTATAAACTTATTGTACGCTTATACTGAAGTTACCAGGCAATATATTTGAAGGTGTGTGAACATTCACAACTTAGAATACTTTGTGAAGTTTTTGATGTTCGATTCGCAGCTCTGTTTTAAATACATATCTGAAATTTACAAATAGTGGAGCAAGAAATGTTTGCTCGTTCGCAAGACTTCCAAGCTTCACCACATGGACAGACCTTACAGGTTGGTTTTCTGCATGACACCGAAGCCGTGCCAAAATCCCAATGTAGAAGCTTTACACCAAACAAGTGTTCGCTAACTGTGGTGTATATTAGGTGAAGTGCAACACTGCGGAAGCAAAATTTATAATCTAAAATAGGCTTCCTGTAAATAGATTAGCACGAAGGTAAAATCAAGTGTCATTGCTGGCTTGTTGGTGAGGTCTGACCAGAAACTAGCATGCCCAGCCTCCTTTCAATGATTGAGGGGGGGGGGGTTACGGCATCCAATCGTACTATATATACTACTGTGTTCATGGTATTTTGGAGAACCCATATTTCTCCTTGGCAATGTATGCAAAACTCTTGAAAATTCTTGTTGTACTGCTTTGCATGTCTTTTTTATTTTCTCTGTTACAATAAATTTTTTGCATGTCAAGCACAAATACCTGAAATGTGTCTAGTTCTGACTGCCTGAGCTGTCTTTTTATGCAGTGATTTTTTATACAATATAGAAACACCAAAACAAAAATAGTGGTTTGAAAATATTCAATTCGCATCCAGCTTTTACTATTCGTATTAAAAATGTTATTCAATTCACAGCCAAGTTTAACTTCTTGTATTTCATTCAGACGCAATGTTGATAATCAGACACACCTAAATATGTATACAAAAGGTAAGTTGTCCTTGCCTGGAGGCAGTGGAGCAGCCGCAACCACGCGACAAGCCTTCCGGCAAGCGCAAAAAGGCAAAAAAAGAGGGCCAGGAGGAGCAGCCAGTCCTTCCTAAGAATCATTCGCAGCATCAAGAAGACATGGAAAGAGGTATGCTAAGATCTCAGCTCAGCACAGAACACAGCGCCACATGATACAAATAAACAACTTCAAGAAGCCATCATGCGTATCTATGAGATCATAGAAGCCATTCGCAAAGCCATCAGGAGGATAAACATAACCAGGCCGCTAGATTTTCCACGTTGGAAGCCAATATAAACGAAGCTCTGCTAACTTACCGCTCGACCCGCCGTGCCACCCCGTACGGTAAAACCAACTCAGATGTCTGGACACCCAACCCTACTTCTTCTCAAGATGGATCCCCACAATAAACAGAGACCTGAAGGCAGTCCTACAATGACACTGCCATGTGTTCAGGGCGAAGATGGGAGAACTTCAGCCATATATCAGAACTTTAGATCCGCAACCAAATATATTAGCTCTGTAGGAGATCAATGGCAAAACTCACCTTCCTGTCTACAACACCTACGCAGACCCTTCAGAAAAAGCAACAGCCACCGTAATCAAGAATAATATAGCAGCAACGCAACATCTCGAGGCTCGGAAGGGTTGTGAGCACACATTGGTTGAAATTCACTCCCTTGCTACAAGAAAAAAACGCAATCTGGTTATCTTGAACGTGTATTGCCAAACTTCTGCTAAACAGGCTGGTACCTACAAGACACCATCCAAGAAACCATAAACCTAACCACGGACCAACCAGTTCTTATCCTTGGGGACTTTAATGCCCCTCATCAGATGTGGAGCTACAAGTACAATTCAAAGCAAGACGGCAGGTAGCCCATATCGTAGACCAGAATGGGATCACTTTACTAAATGATCCTCCTGGCCCCACAAGACTGGGCAACAGTATGGCGAGGGACACAGCTCCAGACCTCTCAATACTGGCTGGGTTCCTTGACGTTATTACGAACACCAATTTTAATACGAACACCAATCTTGGCTCAGACCACGACATGCTTCGAATAACAATTAAAGGACAACTACTAGACCCATATCGGCCGGTCCAGACTTATCAACTGGGACCAATTTAGGGAAGCTCAAGCTGCGAAAGAATTTAATCCGGAGACACCCTATGACACCTGGGTCACAAAAACAATGGAAGACCTCAAACGGCATACTCAATCAATCGCAACCACATACTCCACTCTCTACGCGGACTCTTGCCTACTACACCTTTGTGATGCCAGGCGTAGCCTCACGAAACGATAGAAAATGTGACGACATAACCAAAAGCTACGCATACGAACAGCGGAGATCAACAAGAAAGCAGCTGAGTATGCTGTCACTGTGTACAGATAATTCGATTCAGCCATGTGATGGCCTACACGGGATCCTGTCTACCCGAAAGACCTGGACGCTACTTCATCTCATCGACTCCTTGACTAGCGAGATGTGAGACCAACATTGCCCGCACTATGAACCACCACAGAGGAAGCACTGATCAGCTTCTACAGGACCTACAGACAAGATATCTCAAAACGGACCAAACCTTCCACCGTGCACCGTACACCTAGACCAACCTATTGAACTTCATGAACTACGATCAGCAATGGCCGAAAGCAAGAAAAACAGTGCATCGGGGCCGTATGTCATCACCTATAAACTACTTCATAACCTAGTTGACAAAGCTCTCGAAATTCTACTTCAGCACTTCAACGAAATTTGGGCCATAGGAAAACTCCCCTTCCAATGGAAGGCAGCGGAAGTAAGATTATTCCCGAAACCCGGCAAGTCACCTTATATTGGAAACCTGCGACCAATCTCTCTCACATCCTGCGTGGGGAAGACCATGGAATGAATAGTACTCAAGCACCTGCAAAAGTACCTAGACAAAACTCAACAAATTCCCGACACAATATTTGGCTTTCGCAAACACATCAGCACTCAAGATGTTCTTCTGCAACTCAAAGAGGAGGTTTTTAACCACGCCATGCAATGCTCCCCTAGACCGGTACTAGCTCTGGACTTAAAAGGAGCGTTCGACAACGTCGGCCACGAGACCATCCTCAAAAACCTCAACCACACAAGGTGTGGTCAGAGGACCTGCGACTATATAACAGACTTCCTCTCAGACCGCACAGCAACACTCAAAATGGCTGACGCCACCTCCAGTCCTGTCATCCTAGGGAGTTGCGGCACGCCTCGAGGATCTGTTTTATCCCATTTTTTATTAATTATTACCCTAATTGGTCTTCCTCGGCCAGTATACCTCACCTAAACCATGCCCTCTATGCCGATGATATAACCCTCTGGATGGGCACGGACTCGATAGAAGGGATACGCGCCACACTACAACAAGCAACAGATGTCGTCAGCCAATATGCGAAAACGTGCGGCCTCACCTGCTCGCCCGAAAAGTGAGCTATTCATTTCGTCGCCTTGTGGGGAAAAAAGGACCCCGAAGACATCTACGTCGTCTTGGGGGGACATCCATTCAAGCCCTGCCAATCCCTCCACATTCAAGCTGATGGTCAAAGTAACGTCGTGTTGCAATGCCTCACGAAGACCGCTGAACAGGTCATTCACATGATACGCAAAGTGGCAAATAGACAAGGGAGACTCAAAGAAACCGACAGCCTTTGCTTTGTTCAGACATTTGTGCTCTGGAGAATTACCTACATCATAACGTATTTGATTTTAACCAAGAAAGACGGCGACAAAGTTAACACCCTCATACGGAAAGCATCAAACCAAGCCCTAAGGATTCCCATGAGCATGTCCACCGACAGGATGCTGAGAATGGGCCTGCACAATATGCTGGACGAGTTAGTGGAAGGCAATCTTTCAAGCCAAAAGTCAATACTAGACAAGACTCAAGCGGGAAGAAAAGTCCTCGAGAAAATAAAATGGGCTTGCGACAGTGCAAACCAAGAATTAGAATTTCCTGACCATTGGAGAGCGCAAGCCACTTTTCGTCCTCTACCCAGGAATATGCATCCCGTCCACCCCACAGGCCGGCGGTCCGCAAGAGGTAAAGCCTTGAACAAGGTATATGGAGCAGTCCAAAACACGACCTATAGTGACGCAGGAGCTCTCCCTTTACGAAAGGCCAAGATAGCAGTAGTGACGACCAAGCACGATCTGAACACAAGTCCTACTGCAAAAGCAAGTTCAATGAAAGAAGCGGAAGAATTAGCCATCTCGCTGGCGCTCACGCAGACCACAGCCCGTACAATCATCACGAACTCTCTAGAAGCATACTGAAGTTACCAATTGGGATGGGTAGCCCCTCTAGCACATCGAATATTATCAAGTAAATCCCCCAACAGAAGGTGCAAATTGTGTGGACGCCTGCCTACCCCTCCATAGAGGGCAACCAAATTGCTCACCAACATTCCAGCGTACCGACCAACCAGGCCCTAGAGAGTACGGTACAGCCTATCCCACTCACTGCATTCCAAAAGATTACTCAGCACTACAGGCTTCGTAAGAGAACATTCCCACTCCGACATCCAAGCCTCACAAAGGATCAGGAAATAACTCTGCGACGACTTCTTCAATCCAACACACATCCTCATGCCACCCGACGTAACCTAATGTACCCAAGCCAATATTCAGCCAGATGCAAATTCTGCCAGCAGCCAGGGACAGTCAGCCATAATATTGTAGAATGTAAAGTTACGCCGGGATCGCCGCGCCTATATTCCCTTCCCCCCACCCCCAAGAGCAGTGGGAGACAATGCTGTCTAGCTCGTCCCTCCCGGATCAGCTCATCCTCGTCAAAAGGGCTGCCATGGTCAAGACGGCCAATGTATTCCCGTGATTATGGAACCACTACCGCAAGATCGTCGGATCAATGCTACTAATAAAAGTTGTTGTCTCTCTCTCTCTCTACCAACAAAAAAAAACACCCAGCTGTCATTGCCATCACTGCTGGAGAGAGAAAACTGACAAGCAAAAAATCATCCCTGCCTAATTTCAGTTTACGTAAGCAGTACTTTTGTGCTGCTTGACCAGCAATAACTTATCTGTGGTAAGATTGCTGCAGACAAGTCTTCAGTCTTGCTAAACACAGAACAAATGAATTTGAAAGCATTGCACATCTTAAGATCTGTAGCTAAAAGTACCAATTGAAGTACAATATTGTCCTGCGGAATGTGACAGCACACGTGAACTGTTCAGCATCTGTTGAATGCATGGCATTATACCATCTTGAACGTGCCCCAGAAGGGATAATTTTAAAAACGGTAACTTCAGAGGCCCCACATAAAGGAAAATGCTTGGCACCAGGGCTAAGCGCAACTAGTTAACATTTTCTCATTCACTACTTGAAGCCTCGATGTGTAATAATAAGTGAGTAGAGCGGAAGCTTGGGAGTGTTGGTAATTGATTTCAAAATGTATTTTGAGGCTTGGTCCTACAGCTGGTAACAACAATACCAAAAAACCTGTCCTGTACGCAGCCCTACCTCCCACCGGGCTGCATGTCCTATTATCAGCTGGCTTAAGGTTTCAGACCAACGAAAAGTGATTAGCAGACAGATTATTCAGCATGGTAGTTACTACACCTTCGCAATGGTGAACATTACCTGCCTGCCTCAACACTCCGAACACACAATTATACCTTACGTCGCACAGGTTAACTCCGTTATAAAAACTCTGCCCTGTGGTCTAGGTAGAAGTCCGGTGCGAATTAAGTTATGCGCGCAGAATCGTTTGCAGGGGCTAGCTTGGTTACGATGGGAGTGGTCATGCGCCGTCCCAGTGCCCTCGTGTGACCGGCGTTGCTGCCTCTCACCACGGCACGTAGGCGACGAAAAGCCCAGCGGCCTCAGCACGGCGCTGTAATAAAACACAGCACAGACGTTCGGGAACGCACTCATCACTCTCGCAAATCGAGGCGGCAGAACTAATGTAGAGCGCCCGAGGTCACTGTCGCAACGTACTACGTGCAAATTAGGCAGTCGCACACACTCAGCGTCCCAAACACAGGTTGCACACCGCCGCAAGTGCTCTCTAGAAGTTCTTTGATTGCGCCCTTATCAAAATCGCAAGCCAAACACCTATGCATCGCTTAAACAGCAGACAAAAATCACGACGAGAAGAGCGTAGCAAAATAACCGCATAACAGCTGCCCTTTTTCTTAAACCATGATGTCACATCCGGCGAAAAGAAAAGGTCGCTTCCTTGGTTTTTTTATGTCGAGTTGGCGCATGCGCAGTAAGGCTCGTCCACCGTTCCTGAACGTGAGGTGTGACGACAGGAGGACATGCAGCTTGATTGGACGATGTCCAAGGTTTGCATTCAAACACGTTTTGGTTTCAGTTCTGTAAAACAACATGCTTGACATCAAACGGCATCGTTGGATGGGCATTCTCGATATCTCAGTAATCATCGTACCGCGCTTCTGCAATGTTGTCAGCTGTACAATGCCTTAGATAAGCCTCCAAGGACGGCTTGGTATCGTACCAATCATTAGCCGATGCCTACGCATTGGATGAACGGCCTCCGTGTCGCCGCCGACGCTCAAATGCCATGCGAGTTTCCCCCATATTTGGAGCTTGTTTCACTAATGCCTCTATCGTAAAAACCGGCTTGCACCAGGCCAAGGGTCTGCTGATTCCGGCCTGTGCCTACTGCCCGCATGCAGACGGTGCTTATGGCAACAGCACGCGATCGAGAACTTGTTAGCGCGTCAGTGTCAGCCTGCGCGTGTTCTGTGAACTAGTTCGCACAGCAGTGAATGTTACGGCCCAAAAATGATGAACTCAGTATAGAAAACATCGGCCGAAAAACAAAAAAAAGTGAACTTGAAAACAAGGACATTGTTCCTTCGCGAATTCAAACTTGTTACTTGCAAAATATTGTTACTAGCGCTTCAGACCACTCGGCCACGGGCCAGCGATGTCAGCGTTGGATAGATAAGATAAATAATTGACATCCAGTTTACACTTTCATTTTTTTTATCATTTCAAGCAGCTTAGGTGACTATTTGGTGCATAGGGCTCGTGCAGTAAGCGTCCCCAAATTATGGAAGTTTTCACTTCTAATTTATCAATGCACGTTGACTCCGAATTTTGCAGGTCTTCTAACATTGTATGGAATCAATTGTTGCACTTCTAGCAATTACATCATGGACGGAAAGCGTTCACAGATGTGTGGTCGTGCTGCTGAACACTGTGCTTGTTCTTCCAGCGCAAAAAAGTGCTTCGTGCTCCTTAGTTTTACGCTGTACGGTAAAAGTGTCAGTTGATTTTATTTCCTTAGTCCCTATATTTACTTCGCTGACTTTTCTCACGCCTTCAAGCGGCCTTCGATTTTCCTACTAGCGTACCAGTTAGCGAAGCGTTGCATGTGCACTTGTGCAGGGCTTGTGTGGAGCGACCTTGGCTTAGAGCTAGATACAGTGTACAAACTAACAAAGTAAAGAAAGGCTCATTCTTCGATGCACAAACGTGTGGTGGCTTCGTTTCAACTGAGCGAACGAATTGCGACGAAACGTCGGCGGCCTTTGTACTAAACGCGGGGCCGACTAGTAGAAGCCGTGCAGTAGCGCACCCAATTGCCAGCTCATCTCCTATTGACGTCGCACGAAAACGCCACAGAAAATGGGCGAGGATGCAGAGAGGAGAACAGCATTTCCGAATTGATTTTTCTAGTAAATAAATTCGCATAAACGCGCTCAGAATGGTCGTAACATGGCCTAAAGACTCTGGACTACACATTTGCGCCAATAATTCCGCAATGTTTACAAATCACTTCAGTGTCCCTTTTAAAGCACGGTCATCGCCGATTGCGTCACTGATCTTTTTTGACCCGCTGTTGTTGAAAAGTCCTTGCCACCTAGAGTATTAGTTCAAACTAGAAGGTTCACTTCAAATTTCACTTCATACGACCATGGATCGGAAAACATGTGAGTGGCACAAGCGCCGTCACAGTCCCAGCACTTTCGTCGCAGTGCGAGTATCCTTTACCCTGAAGGAATACACCGCTTTTCACTAAGAACGCAGCAACTCTAAAGCATGCACTCCGTAGGCCTAACGGTTCTAATTGGGTTATGCGGCATTGTTGGGTACCTGCTGTTTGGCATACAATAACTGCTTTTTTGAGTTGCTGCCAGTTGAAGATGTTAAAAAATCTGAAAGTGTGACAATGGCGTAACGTTTGAAACTTCCAGTTGTGAAGCTGGGTTTAATGTCCTCCGGGTCTCAGCCTCCCGACTTGCAGAGCAACGTCATTCACTTGTTACCTTTAGCCGTGGGTAACGTTTATCGTCATTCACCTTAAAACGTGACGTTTGGCTTTTATACTTCATGCCGTCGCACACCTGCGTCATCGCCTCAGACTGCTGGACACCAACGTTTAGTGGAAGAGCCTAAAGAAACTTTCGTCACGCTTCGTAGGAAAGCCATATGTTTTTTTAACGATTTACCCACAATTATCGTCATCATCAAAGAACGTTGGCTTTTGTGCATTGGGTTATCCTTGACGGACATTTTAAGATGGAGCCTGCAAGCTCCTCTATAAAAAAGGTTGTCTTGCCTCCAGCTTTTGTGAATTTATGTAGAGCAGACCGACTAAAATCTCTGTGCTGATTATGTACATTACATTAACATTTGTAGCGAATGGGCATCTCACGACAGTCACCAGGGTTGTGACTCGCATCCCAGCTTGTCACCGATGTTGGGAATCAGCCATCCCGATGCTGTCACCAACGGTTGGGACTGGCTATCAGAGCGCAGTCACCGGCGTAGCGACGCTGCCTTGCTCCGTCCGCTATCGACGCGGCGCAGAGACGAGCGATGAAGTTCTCGAGCCGACGAAAAGTTGAAGCAACATTTACATAGTGTATGCTTTACATGGCTCGCACAAAGGCGACAGCTACTCTCCACTCGGTGCCTCCGAAAAGTGCCGCCGGAGAATGCCGACGATAATTGTCTCCGGGCGGGTTTTTATACCCACGGAAGCTCGTTGGAGCCCCGAGAAGTTTGAATCGCTCCAATCAGGAATCTGGCTGGTCGAAGTTTAAAACCGACCAATGGAAGCGAAGCGTTTGCAAGGGAGGCCGACGGCTACGCTGTCCCCGCGACGCCGCCTCCAGGCAAGTTGCAGCCTGTCGGTTGCCGGTCGTTCACCCGATGCATGATGCGGGCTAGCCTCGACGCAGAAGGATGAGGCGACTCTGCGGTGGTGCATGTTTCAGCTCGTCGGCCGCGGGCGGTTTGGTCTGGTTTGGACGAGGCGTCAATCGGCCCCGCTGTCGGCGTGTCGCCCCGTGCAACGAATTTGGCCGGGCGCTCTGACACATCAGCACCCCCGCCGCCAGACAATGCGCCAGGAAGACGAGCTGCCTCCACGTGGCTCCGACGCCGGGCGCACTGGTTCGCGAGGCTCATCCAGGTTCACCTCTAGTGCTCCACGAATAGGGCGGCTCCACCACACTCCTCTCCAGGAACAGGTACCACCTGCCAGGTCCAGGTCACAGGTACATCGCTGTGCTGCCCAGGTGTCTCGACCAGCTTCGACCGCATCATCCAGTGTAGTTTCTCAGCACTGGTCGGTCTTCTTTCTGCAGCTTGCAAAGAACCGACCGACAACAGCAACACCCAGCGCAAGCAAGCACCCTTTGTCCTCCATCAGAACACCAGACTCCAAAAAGCTTGATAAAGTCTACTAGTTAAATGTCTATCCAAAATTTGGACACTCTACACCAAGAGGACCATGTGGGACCTAAGACTCTTAAACTAAGAAATTACACTATTTCCCGAAGATAAAACACGACATGAAATGATCATAACTAAGATTGATTACTTGAAATCCCGTGGTGCGGAAACAATCAACTCAGGTAGCAAATGAGGGCAATACTTTTGCTCCCATATACCTGCTAAGCTAAAGCTGTTCACGAAGAGGCGAAACGAAATACACGGGCAGGACGAAGGCAGCCCTACTTAGAACGCACGGCTTAGTGCGTCTGCGTTAGCGTTACCGGCTACATAGCACGCAAACGTCTGCGCTGCCCACACGACGCAGCCACATTCCTTTTCGGATGTACTGTATGCCACTTCCGTGCAAGTTAGCTTGCGGCCTAAAGTGCAAAACCGGTCGTTCTCGGCCGTTCGCATCCTCTTGGCATAGTACTGCTCCCATTTCACGATCGCTCGCATCGCACTGAAAAACAAACCTTTTGAAAGTCGGGGCCCATTACAACTTCCTCCTCGCTTAAGGCTCGTTTCAGCGCTTGCAACGGGTTCTCCTTTGTGGCCCATTCCAACTTCACTGGCTCCGTCTTCTAAGAGCGTCAGTTAAATCACTAGCCAGTGTGAGGTAATCTTTCACATAAGTCTAGCCGTATCCAGCCAAACTAAAATAAGCCCTTATCTCTGACTTAGTCGTTCATCGGCGATAGTTTACGACTGCGGCTACTTTGATTTCTGACGGTCTTCGTAGGCCGCACTACAACCACCTGCCTTAGTTATGTCACTTCAGCGCAATCTAGGTGACCCTTAGACAGTTTGACTGCTAGGCCTGCTTTTTTGAGCCTGCTCACCACGACTCTAAGTGCTGTGCATGCTCCTACTATGTGCTGAAAAGCTGGCGACATCGTTGAGGTAAAGGAGCGCGTACTCCGAGAAGCCAACAAACACGCGAGCAGTTAGTTTCTAGAAGCATACGGCGCGTTTTTGAGACCGAAGCTGAACATGACGGGACGGAGTTTTCCGAACGGGGAAGCGAAGGCAGCGTTAGAACTAGCTCTTCGCCCCCGCCTCGTCTCGTCATTTAAGGCGCGTTCTCTTTCTCCGATCATACACAAGCCTCGCAGAGCTGACGCCCGTAATCTCGTGCGGACCTGACTTCAAGGCCAACATAGCGGGAGGCACCCATGCCTACCAATGGCGTTTTAGCTCAACGCAGAGAGCTTTCAACTTTTAACTTTCGGACTGAGTGCCTTCGCTCCATTGATATGGAATGCGGGAGAAATTTCGCCACCTTGATGTCAAGCAAGTCATAGAGAACTGGGGACAACGTCGAGTTCGCCTCGCAACGCGCCACCAGCTGACTTTCTCCGCCAATGGGAATGATGCAACCCGCTTCGGCCGTCGGCGGCTCCACTAAGCTACTGCCAGAGCTTTCGGTCCGCTCGCCGCTTCGTTTCTCGGGCGTCTTTCGTGTCCCGCTCACACGCTTTGCCACAATATTACCCGACTTAGAGCTCGCACCCGAAGGAATACCTTCTGCTTCAAGGGGGCTCGCGCGGCTTCGACTTGCTAGCCTCTCTGATCAAACTGAGCCGTCTCAAGGCCTTCGCCGATTCTGACCATTCTGCCGAGATCATTGAACCCGAGGCCGACACATGAACGCGATCAGCGGACTCGTACGGCGCTCTATCGGACGTCTCAGCAAGTTCGTTATCTCTTTGAGGTGCCCCTTTGCTCCCCGAGACGGCTCTCTGTTTGCTACGAGCTCACTGGATGACTGTCTCGGCAGCGCTTCGACCTTGAACTCGTTTTCACGCAACAGCTGATCGGAAACCGGTGACAACGTACTGTTCGTCTCGCCCGGCTTCGTTTCTCCACCGAAGGCTATAATGCAACCGGGTTCAGCCGCTGGCGGCGCGACTAGGCTAACACGAGGTTTTTCCGTCGTCTCGTAGTTCGGCCTACGCTGCTCGGCATCTTTTAGCTTCTCGCTCGCTGGGGAAGAGTCAAGTTTCTGCGTCAGCTTCCCCGCTTGCGAACTCGCGAGTGTCATGCACTCGCCACTACCCGCGGACGGACTGCGCGTTTCGAAATCTTTCTTTTCGCGCGGCTCCTCTGCCTCTGCGCCCTTCTCGTTTTTCTGGCTCGTTTCTCTGTCCAAAAATACGATTGTGGGCGCTTCGCGTTTGCCCTGGGACGCTCCGTCTTCCGGCCCTGGCCTCTCAACAACGAACGGCAGACCATTGGACAATGGTGATAGAAAATAGCCAGCGCAAGGAAGACGAGGACGAGGGAGGTAACAGACAAAGCCGCGCTGTGTCTGTCCTCGTCCTCGTCTTCCTTGCGCTGGCTATTTTCTATCACCATGAACCAATACCAACTCGCCCAGCTTGCCATCTTGCATCTTGTCCATTGGACAAGTCACGCTCACGCTGGCGAGCGCTCCCAAAGCTTCATATCTAGCCTCATCAACTCGAGCTCAATTTCGGCTAGCTCTCTCCGTTGCTGCCTTTCGGCTTCCTTCCCCCGTTTCTGTTTTTTGGCTTCCTGCCTCCACTTCTGCCATTGCGCCTCTTCGCGGTCACGGAGTTCTGTTTTTCGGCTTCCTCGCGTTCACGGCGCTCTTTGATTTCAACCCTGGCCTCATCCATTTCCTCAGCCGTTGCGCTCTCTTTCCGCATGATCTCATGGATCGCATGCTTCCGTTTCGCAGGGCCTAAGTCAAGGCCTAGCTCCCCGTAAATTTCGATGAGTTCCTTCACTTTAGGGTGCTCCATCGTTTGCACTAGCGTCTTGCTACTTGCCCACGTTAGAATTCCCTTGCCGTTCCTATACTATCGAGCTACTAGTAAGGCACGCGCAAGTAATTCCGTATGCTCCTTTGTTTACACCCTCGGCTCTAGCTCTAGTTTCAACACACTTTCTCTAGGCTTGAAACAATCAAAGCTTTCACAGTGCTTCACACAGCCCTTCTCTAAACTACCATACCCGGGCTACAGAAGTCCGGTGAACTGAAAGAAGACGTTCAGCGCTTACCACACTAGGTAGTGGGTGTTGCAGGTTGATCCGGCAGCTGCCATGCAATGTTGGGACTGGTCATCCCACCGCGGTTTCCGATGTTGCATCTGGGTTTCCCACCGCAGCCACCACAGTTGGGACTGGCCATCCGAGCGTAGTTACCGGTGTAGCGGCGCTGCCTTGCTCCGTCCGCTATCAACGCGGCGCGGAGGAGAGCGATGAAGTTCTCGAGACTATGAAAGGTTGAAGCAACATTTATATACAGTGTGTACAGTGGTAACAACCGGGCTACATAGCTCGCACAAAGGCGATAGCACCTCTCCACTCGGTGCTTCCAAAAAGTGCCGCCGGAGAATGCCGTCGAGAAATACCGACGATAAGTGCCTCCGGGCGGGTTTTTATACCCGCGGAAGTTCGTTGGAGCCCTGAGAAGTTTGAATCGCTCCAATCAGGATTCTCGCTGGCCGAACTTTGAAGTCCAAATAATTGAAGCGAAGTGGTTGCGTCAGCCGACCCGCCTCGATGTTCACGTACGGCCGGGCAAAAGCGGCGGCGCGCGCGCGCACGCCACCGCTCTACCCAGGCCGTAGATGGCAGGGTTGCCACTGAGTTTCGAGTCAATTCTGCCAGACGACGAGCAAGAAGTCGCCAAGCGTAGCCATTTCTCTTAAGATTTAGCCAAAAATGTCGCCGCGCAAGATATCCTTGGCAGCACCTAAAAATACACGCTTCTAATTTTGTATAACCCCTTAATAATCAGCACTGTTCAAAACATTTCCGTTATATTGACGTTTTTCAACGCCAGTCATATTGTCCATTTCCAAATTCCCGGTTCTTCGACAAGCCGTTGGATGGCGCAGCAAGGCAAGCCCAGTTATCATCATAAATAAAGTCCCTTCAATGATTTTACCCAAAACCTCGTTTAAGTTTTTTTCCTTTGTGACTGGGAAGGCTAATACTGCAGGGTATAGGGTAAGGTAGCAACAGTTGCAGGAAAGACCTAATTAATAATAATAATAAACATTAAAATAACCACGCCGAAGCCTCACCTTAACCTGCAGCGCTACCGCTGAAAGCGTTGAGTTTCCCGTATTTGAATCTCTTTTTTGCGCCTATTCTTGTCATTAAGGCGTTATTAGAGAGTGCATAGAAGGTTGCACGACAGCAGTCTTACAGGATACGAGCAAGAGAGTCATACCTCCTCAATGTGAACAAATAATTTCCGCGTGAGCGTCGGAGGTATGTAATAAATGAACACTTAAGCAATGCAAAATGCTTAACTAATGTTTTGATTGCGCACGCACACCGTAAACAACGAAAAATACCTTAAAGAATATTGTACGCGAGCACCGCATGTCAACCTCTGCGCTGTAAATAACCACGTGACGAATGTAAAATGTCTTAAATGGACTCTGAGATGAGGTTTTTGGGGGGTCGATGGTATCGGAGCGCAACGGCTATTTCTTGAACTAATCGTGACGTACTAGTGCGCTCTTGATTTAAGCAATTTTTTACGAGCGTAAAAACATCAGAAAGCTACAAAAAACATCTTTTGTGTGTGTGTGCGTTTACACAGTCGCACATATTTGTTTTATACCGGAGTGGAAAGCACTTACACACCGGGCCAGACCGGGCTTGACGCTCCTCCGTTCTCGGCGAAAGGATACAGTGAGGGCAGGAGCAACGACGCTCGCAGCGTGATCGCTCAGCGCTCCGTGTCTGGTATAAGAGTTCCGTCAGTTTTCTTTGCATTTGTTTTCTTGGATGCTGTACCCGAAAGAATTCTTTGCACCGTCTGTGTTTGGAGCGTAGCCTCGACGTTGTTTCAGTTATGAGGTTGTAACGAACGGCGCGTCAAGGGAGCGCTGCGACGACGGCGAAGGCGGGAGCTCCTCACGCAGCGCTTGGACGACGCCGGGCACAGCTCGTGATCACAAGGGGCACGCTCAAGTGCGCTCACGCGGGCTGAATAAGTCAGTCCAAGCCCAAACGCTGTCGCAGCTCATTCTCTGCGCCGGTCGCGACAAGGGGAATAGCATGCGCATCCCGTAACGACAACTCTTGCAAAAGTTTCATTTCATTGCTTTTAATCAAGTCATGATCGCCGGAAAGTGTGGTTTTGGTGCGTCCGGCCTTCTGAGTAAACCGTGTTGCCTAGTGCCCTTTGCGCTCTTTACCGTTTAATGTGTTAATTCAACCAAGAAAAGCCGTTTGCTGCTGAAAACGAAAGGATTGCACTCTGCGGTTCCTGCATTCCGGCTTACCGGCTGTCAAGTAGCGACATCTGGCGAATTCGTCGCAAAGAAAACGACACAAAAGTTTCTTGCCCAGAGCTGTCCGCTTACGCTTGAAATTGCTTGAATCTTGGGCGTTTTAGATTAAACTCTCAAAATAGAATAACTTCCGCTTAAAAGAGCCATATACTTCTGCTGTAGAGCTTAAAAAAATAGAAAACACGACGTTGACACCGCCATCTAGTGAGAAAAATTCGCACCGGGTATTGCATCAACCAGAATTCATGCATCCGCTCAATATGGCGATATAAAATGAGTAAGATATATTGTAATGATTCCGCAGTAACCTATATTACCTTGCCCAAGACGATTTTAATAGAATAAGAGAGATAATAGTTAATAAGCGCATCTGAACCATTGAAAGCGGGAGAGGCTGGAGTAGGGGCGGAGATTTTGCTCGGTCTTCTGAAAAAAATTGTCATTTATCATACCCCTGATCATCATTTAGCAAGAATTTAGCAACATCAACTAAGATTCCTTGTATGAAGCGCCGAGCGCAGTGCATTTGCTTTGCAGTAAAGTTCCGAAAGACCGCCCACCCAAAGTACAGTGATATGAAGTGAAAAATACGAGATGGGCGAACTTTCGGGTCAGGTGCGAAAAACTACGAAAAGGTGGGCGCACCGCCAACCAAAACTGCGGAGATATCAAGAAAAAGTTCGAGACGGGCGAACTTTTGGTTCAAGCGCAGAAAGGACGATTAAGTGACCGCATCTACACATGAGATGATTCGGGTTTATTTTGTTCACTCATTGGCGCTAAAGCCATCAATGTTACGGGGTGGGTGCGTCTTTCAGTAAATTGAATATTTAACCCGTAAAAGAGGTTGGCGATAATTCGGAGGTTGGCGTTCTCTGGGAACTTGATGGTAATCTTTCAAGACACGAGCGTACATTTCGCCGAAGCAGGGAGCTGGCTATTACAGTTGCTAGAAATTCTATCAACTGCATCGCTATGTAGCGACCGTAAAAGTTAGTTAACGTTCACGGAAACTGTCTCGCATGCAAGGTCGACTTCCGCAATCACCAGTACCTCCTGCTCAAAGCACGAAGGACTGAAAACGTACTTTAAAAAAATGGCGTTGTCGTCTCATATGTGCGACCCACTCGCTGAAGTAACCATGGTAACGACGACGCTGTAAACCAACGCGGGTAGAACCACCGCTGTCAAAAATGTCGGACATAGAAGAGAATTCCGGCGGCCAACCATGAAATGAGTGCTTCGCCTCGGACGAGGTCGGACTGTTACGTCATCGCAAGCCGCCGAGCCAACAAATAGTTCTGTCTGTTCGGCGTAATAACTTTTGTTAGCGTGTGCGAACATGCTTACTGTTTTTGGACTTGCTTCTATAAGAACTATAGAGTAGATTTCTGACACAAACAAAAACCCTTTGAAGTCCATGTCAGGGCCCCTATAAGAAACAGTTTTTTCAGCACACACGCACCGTAAACTGTCGCAACAAGCTTGGCCCGCACCTTCCTCCGGAGCCCTGTGGTGGCGTGCAGTCTCCTGCGCAGCAGTGCATACGCAGCAAGCATTTCACCTATGCTCCATTACAAGGGATTCCTCAACTTTTTATAGAACCTACAAGTATTACAGCTTGTAAGAAACAATTGTGATGTGGCAGCAGCAGCACAGGTGAGGCTGTGTTTTATTTGAATCAGAGGCCACCTAGTTATGTTGGACGGTTTCTTTAATTTTTCCTCCTGCGTGCAGATGTCAAGATGAAAAAATGTTTCTGAAGAGCGATTGTGCATTCATATTGAAAGCATACACAAATACACGTTACTGTCACATGATAAAAGATGCTTGTATAGGCATGCGTGAGGCAATGAACACAAACCTGTTTCTTCTCCTACCCGCCGCGGTGGCTCAGTGGCTGAGGCGTTGCGCTGCTGAGCATGAGGTCGCGGGTTCGATTCCCGGCCGCGGCGGCCGCTTTTCTGATGGAGGCGAAAAGCAAAAACGCCCGTGTGTACGAGATTAAGGCGCACGTTAAAGATCCCCAGGTGGTCAAAATTAATCCGGAGCCCTCCACTACGGCGCGCCTCATCGCCTGCGTTGCGTCGGCGCGTTAAAACCCTACAATCAATCAATCAATCAATCAATGTTTCTTCTCCTCCTCCAGCTTAACAATGCGGGCGTAGCATGCAGAAATGCGCTTGAGGAACTCCAGGTTCTGCCTTAAAACACGCCTGACAGGGTCCCTGCAGGATGTCATGAAGTGTTTAGCGAAGAACGTACATAACATCTGTTTTAAAGCAAAGCTTTATACCTCTACCCCCCATTGGTTCTTTCGCGACCATTGGTGTCAACACAAACCTCCCGCGACAAATAAAAGAATTTACTGACACTGCCAGGAATCGAACCCGGAACTAATAGCATAACAAAGCGAGAGTGCATTGTCTTCCTAATTTAGCTACGAGCCCATGCGGAGACCGGGAAGACAGGTGGTGGACTCACCAAGCACATCTACGGGTTTACGCCCTGCATTCTCGCGGATTGCGACGTGATAGCGTCACCCGACCTCACGCGCCGCTGTGCGCACCGTACACGGCACGTCTCGCCGCCCTTGCGCGTGTGCTAGGAGTTACAAAAAATAAAGGAAGCTCACACCAACGCACGGTATCTCACTTCTAGTACGCCAATGTGCTAAAGCCTGTGGCCTCCAGTGTTCACGTAAAAAATCACAGCTCCTTGTTGTCCGCCCTCACGCCGAACGACACATCAAGGAACACATTCAAATACTCCTTGATGGACAGGCCATCACTGAATGCCCCAGCATCAAAATTCAGGGCCTACATCTCCAGGCCAACACCAAGAGTGATTTATTGTTGCAGCGCCTCAAACACAGCATCAATCAAATCATACACATGATCAGGCCAGTCTCAAGGAATCCGATACCTTTCGATTTATTCAAACTGTTGCCCTCTCGAGAATCGTTTCAATCCCGTGTCTTCTTCGCAGCAAGGAGGACATAAAGATGCTTTATATAATTATAAGAAAGGCGGTTGAGCAGGCCATTGCTCTTCCTCAGAGTGCGTCCACAAAGAGGCTGCTTAGCACGGGGCTTCACAACACGGTGGAAGAGCTGGTAGACGGCCATATCTCTCTAACCAGAAGCTCCGAATGAGCAGAACTGCTGTGGGCCACCGCATCCCTCACCAGATTGGCTGGGCAGCATAGAATGTCACTCCGCTTGATCTACTCCTGACCTCTTGGCGACAAGAACTAAAGATGATCCCTTTGCTTAGAAATATGAACCTAGCACACGACGAGGGTCGCCGACAAACACGGGCTCAAGCGCTCAACACCACCCTCTGTGGGGATCATGCAGTTATCTACACTGACGCCTGCCAACATCGAGGGCAGTTGTACGCCATCAACGTGGCTACCTCCAGAACCAACCTCCTTGCGTGTGCCTTACTCAAGTCCCAAGACATGATGGCAGCAGCAGAGGCAGCTATCGCCTTGGCTCTCACTAAACCAGGCGTTCGGAAGGTAATAACCGATTGCCAACAAGCCTACCGGAATAGCCAGTGGGGTTTGGTGTCCCGACCTGCACTGCGTGTGCTAAAAACCCACACACCAAACGGTTCTATTCAGCTCATCTGGAGACCCGCTCACGCTTCCATGGAGGGCAACGAATACGCGCACCAACAACCCTGCGCAAGCTGCATGAGGACATTCACCCGCTTGTCTCGTTCAGGCTCATAACCCAGCATTATTGCCTTGACAGAAAGGCCATACCTTTGCCTTACCCTTACTTTTCCGGAGAAAAACCAACTTCCCTACGGCACATACAATCCAGCTCCTTCCCACACCCGACGCGGCTTCACTATATGTACCCGAATCGCTACGACGCTGAATGTAAATTTTGCTCAGAAGTATGAACACTCCGCCACGTAATCTGGATCTGCGACTTCAGCCCTGAGTATGCTCCTCTCTTTCCGTCAACTACCCAACAAGAGAAATGGGAGATGCTGCTGTTCCGCCCCTGTCTGCCTACCCAGCTTCAGTTGGTGGACAGAGCACAGGCGGCGCGGACTGCATATGAGCTCAGTGAAGAAAGAACCACTCCCCTGGGCCGCACTGTGGGCCATTCAGAAATCTGAACAGAAGTACTTCCTCCCCTTCCTTTCTTCTCCTCCTCTTTCTTCTTCTCGTCCTCTTCCGCTGTCTCGGCCACCGATCTCGTGCCTCCATCCGCGGCGGCAGAGATGGACAAGTGAGATCACCTAACACGGGGTCCCAGCTTTGTTTAATTTTATAAAAAATTGTTGCCGCTATGTGCTACACCAGTATAACTCAACCAACCACAGTTCATGCATCATCATTGATTTAACCTTACCAAGAATATCTCTTTGAAGTAATAAAGCGTGTGGGTAAGTGCATTTCACTTCTCTCTGGTTTCACTATTTGTAGAGCGACGTGACTGAACTTAAGGGACGTCGCGTGGGTAATCTTTGGGGGCGTCGTTTACAGTTTTGCTTTCCAACCACATCCACAGGGCAGATTGGCGCAATTTTTTTCGTTAGCAAGTGGAGTCGGTTACACAACTGGCAGTAAGTCTAGCTCAGCCAAGAGTGCATGTTTTCGTTGTGGGTTGTGTAAGTACACTACCCACTCGTACGGCTGCAGACCTGCCCTGGTGCAGGAGGTTCAGGAGTCGAACTGCTGGAGGGAGGGCTCGCCTGGCTCGGGAAGGCTCAGCCTGGCTTGGGCTTCTGGGCAGGGGAGGGCTGTGCGGGGGAGGGCTGAGCAGGGGAGGACGGAGAAGGGGAGGGCTGGGAAGGGGACAACGGAGAAGGGGAGTCCTCGGCGCGGGGGGGGGGGGGGGGTGTTCTACACAAGCTACACAAATTACGTCTGCTATGTATGAGTTGCGGCTAAGAAGAATGTACGTCTCGGTCTCTCGAATGGTTTCAGTGAAATCAGTGTGGCAGTTAGGAGTTGGCACTGTTGGCACACCTGATTGCTGTCCCCATAAAAATACTCGGTGAGCTCGTTGATGTCCCCTTCTTCCACCACAAGCAGGCTAAGTATTTGCCCTGCTTTGTCCGGCACCGGCCCGGCACCCGTGCGTCTGAAAAGGAGTGGAAGGCTGGGTATAACTTCAGGAAAACAATTGTTGAAAAAAAAATGCCACTTCCACCTTGGTGAAAGCTAAAACACACTGCGCTACAGTTTAATTTATTTGCGTACAAAATTGGTGTTGCTGCTCGTATGCAGCCATATATTCAGGAAGAAAATACCCCTTCCATACCTATGAAAGGTAGCATTTCTGTTAAAGTACCGCAATAACGGCATCATATTAGGACATCAGTGCAAAACTAGAGACTCACCCCATGGTCCCCTGGTAGGCCACCAATGCCTTTTTAGCGCCTGCTTTCTCCCGCCTCCACACGGACTTCCACTGCCCCACGGTTTTCATGGCAGGGCCTTCGTTGTTGAGGAGGCGGGGGTCCTCCTGCCCCAGCCGTCGTTTCCTCTCCACCGTGCCCCTTTAGCAGGACTCCACTATCATGGCAGCATGTTCTTCTACAAACTGGAAAAGAAAATGCACCTGCGCCTGCGTCACGTTAGGACCCAAAGTGACGCCCTTATGCGACGACATGGTGCAGTTTCCCCTTCAGTCTGTACTGAACCGCCAAATAAAGACGTTCAAATATTGCGCGTGCAAACTTGTTGTCCCACACGCGGCGCCGCTTGGCGCCGGAAAAGTAAACAAAGTTGGATAATAAATACGTTAACTTGATATATTCGCTAACCATATTGCCCAGGAAAATAGGTAAACAGAAATCATTTTGTTATATCTAAATAATTTTATTAATTTTGCTCTAGCAGAATTTCAAAGTTATGAGATTGTCCCCAAAAACACTTGACACGCATTTCCGTGACATGACGTACTACCCGCGACCTCCGAGGAGGGAGGGGGGGTGGCCATTTTTTACGTCATTCTGACGTCACGATCGTCCGAAGCGCATCGGAACAACAGAATATGGCCCCAAGCTGTGCACTGCCGCCGAGAGAGATCGAGAAAGGGAAGCGAATTAGGGGGAGAGTCCTCAGCCAAACATCGCCAGAAATTCGCCATGTCGCCATTCATGATTTTAGGTCACGACGAGCCTCTCAAAGTCGCCAATTTGGCGAAAAGTAGCCACCAGTGGCCACCCTGGTGGATAGGGAAAGGGAGGGCATGCCCACACCGTCTCCGCGATGCCGCCGCCAGGCAAATAGTAGCCCATGGAGGAAAGAATGTAGCAGCCTCTCGGTTGCCCGTCGTTCACGCGATGCATGATTCGGCCGAGCCGCCGCGACAAAGAAGGACGAGGCGACTCTGCGGCGGTGCATGTTTGAGCACGTCGGCCGCGGGTGGTTTGGTCTGGTTCGGACGAGGGTTGAATCGGCCCCACTGTCGGCGCATCACCCCGTGCAACGAATTTGGGCCGGCCATTCTGGCTCGAGAAATTGTACCCAAAGATGACCAACAAAAAAATCACTCGCACTACATGTCATTAAAATTGACTTCTACTTTCGCGAGTAGAAAGGTAAACGCTGTGTTATTTTGGCTGTCGTGCACTTCTTAGTTAAAGCCGTCTACTTGACTATAATGTACTCACACCATCACAGTGTCCACAGAGCTTGAATGGTGTGAATAAATCCAGACAAAAATGGAGCTTAAACGAATAATATAGCCGTGATAAGTTTTGCAAGGAAGAAATAGGTCTTGCTCGCTTTAAGATTATAACATATTAGGCTCTGTTGCCGGGCAGAGAAAGTAAAATACGAACGAAAAATCTATAAAATATGGCTCCTTGACGCGCTTGTTCTCACATTGCTTTACAGAAAATCATTTAGAAGACAAATTTTGTGGCTTTTTATTAAACCTCACTTCTTTGTGTACGTGATCAATGGGGACACATATTTGTACAAAAAGTGTAAAATGTGTACCTCACCGCTACCAACGCGGAACCTGAGTGATTGACGCGCTGTGCTGCAAAGTCCAAGCAGACACGGGCTATTGCTTCCGCCGAGGACGCTTGTCAGATAGAGGTGAAAACCAAAAAAAAGATGCCTGTTCGCGGATATGTCATTCGCGTGAAGGACCTCCCATGCGGTCAAGTGTACTGCGTAGCCCTAGAATACATCGCATTCCGTGGCCCGATTGTAGCCCTGGGGCAATAAACAGTAAGTTTTTTTTCTCTCAATGCATGTTGACTGAGCGTGTGCTCAAGCTTCCGTATTCATTTTCGTAGCTAGGCTTAGCGATTGAGTCATATAAAAGAGCTCTGACACAAGCGGCGAAAATGCAACTACAAAAAAGCCGACAAGGAATTTTTGTCTTCTTTTCTTCGGCGTCTCCTGCCGGACAAATATTTTCAGAGGTTAGGCGAAAGAGTAACGGTGTCTAGCGTGAGTAGCAGCGTATGACCCAATGACACGCGCGTAATAAAAAGCCTCGTCGAACTTACCTACTTCTGAATCATTTTGATCTAGACCACGGAGAAAAAAAAACTTAAAGCAAATTTTATTTATTACATCAAAATGCTACATTATTGTTTTTCTATTCGACGCATACAACTCACGTATTTCAACTAATGCCTGGGCAGGTTAAGTACTTTATGGTGAAGGTTTCGAATAACCCAATGCGCAAAAAAACCATGAACCGGTGGTAATGCTGTCCAGTTATGTAAGATGCCCCTGAATAACCGTTAGCTGTGGCGCGCACCATACCGCGTAGATTGGAATAAGTGTAAAAATACAACGCTGCATAGGCTTCGTTACCGGCCTTATCTCCTTTTCGTTTACGTTGGCGAGCATGCCGGGTATTACAAAATGGCGTCAGAATGAGAAAAAGCGCAGAAATGTACCAAATGTAGTGCCAGTATGACCAAGAAAAGGAAAGCAAGAAACATGTTTCACTTCGTAAAGCACCAATCCAAAAGCAATGAGAAGCCCATTGAGCGACAAATACAGCGTTGGTTGTAGGCGTTTTCCGAATTAAGGCGTTGGCTTGTGAACTTTCTTTGGCTCCTACTCATTTCTTAGTGTGTGCCCAAATAATAACAAAGCCGTGCGTGCATTGCTCGTAAAAAAGGCATGCGTTGGTCTGGAAAAGCCACTGACTAGAAGGCGGTGTATTCCAGCAAAGATAAGCAGAAACACTGCGACATGGATTTGGTCACTCAGCATGGCAGAAGAGCACCTCCAGACATTAGGCGTAACTTTGTGATACGGCGTCGAATGTCGTAAATGGCAACTCTCTGATAGATGTACAACGAGGCAGACGTTGACTGACACCTATTTAGGTTGCTTGTTAACGGTGATATACCTTAAGAGTAAGTATATATCACTGGGATGACTCGTCAAACCCCTAAAGCATAATAATGGTGAGATGAAGAAGACGCAGAGACAGAAGGTGGCGATTGTGAGAAGTGTGTTGGACACGAGCAACTGCTGCAAAGACTTGTCTGTCTCTCCAACAGCCGAAGCAGTAAAAACATTCAGGCATCTTCACGAAGTGAATCATGACTAGTTGAGGAAGCACTGGGATAGTTCTTACCGTAAATCACCCGTAGTATTGCCCACTCGCGCATTTAAATGAGTGTCAACGCGTTTGTACAGTATATACATTTCCAATCCAATCCAATCCGATACAATTTCATTTATTCCAATCCAATCCAGTGCTCCTCGCGCATGCGCAACACTGTGCACATGGACTCGAAGCCCCGGACAAAGCGAGGTGCTAAGGTGCTTCGCCCCAATAAGCATGGCTGATGCTTTGCGGAACGCGGCCGAACTGCAGCCCAGTCCTGCGTCCACTTTCGCACCTTCCCGCTCAGAGTAGGGAGGCGGCATGAACAGCAGCGGCGTATTTGTTCGTCCATCAGATAATCATGATTCCCTATTCTCCACTCATGCGTAGTTTTCTGCCGACAGAGACGTGGGCACTGCCAAAACAATCTAAGAACATGTATTTATTGATATTTTGTTCACAGAGAAGTTTTGAATGTTACAAAACTCCTTCCAGATATGAATGCAGTGACATCTATGAGAAGAGTAAGGCTACAGAAACATTTCTGGGCAGTTTGCTTTATCAAAACTATGCCTCAATAACATGATAATTTCAGCTAGGATGTCTGTACGTAACGGCAAGTTCTACTTACGTTTTTGTTAGGTGGTTTACTGTGAAGCTGTTAATGTTGTTCAATGCACTTTTTAAAAAACTTTGAACACGTTCCTATGGTACTTATGAATTTGCATGAGCTGAAGTTGTCCCGTGATAAAAAAGTGCTGCTTCTGGCTTGAGGGGACTTCAGGCGAGCAGTGCTCCTCGTAGGTGTGCCCCCGCTACATAACGAATGAGTCGGCAATCTCATAAACCAAGTGCGTGAAGCAGAGCAATGAATAACCTTTACTAACATGACGAGGTCTGTGACACGAGTTGACCACATGTTGTTTGTTTGCCCTTCATGGCTTTAGTTTTCGTGTTTTGAAAGGGAAGCTTTTGTAGACTCTCCCATTGCATGCTGTTACTTGAAACGCACGGCAGGAAAGCCACCTTCACACAGTGGCAGAGCACATGATGATTATGATAACGATCAAGACAAATAAAAGTATTTGCTTAGTTGGAATCCAACCGGCGTCTCTCGCGTTATGAAGCCGACGTCTAGTGAATTACGCCATTCCTACACGGTAGACGCACTTCGGATTTTAAAGCGATAACTGGGAACCCACGAAAGGCCACGCTCCATCAGACGTGTTTTTTGGCGCTCTGGTAATAGTGGGGTTCTTTGCTCTGATTATAACCGTATATACTATGCATTGCGGCCAAAAAAAAGCTTTGCGATGCATTTATTGCCATAGGATTTTAAATTCGAACGCACTAGTTAACTTGCTACTTCAAAATTCAGCGGCTCTGGAATAAAGACGGCGAACAAACTGGACTACAGATAGAAAATATAGATGGTGGCTGATGACACAAATGATAAAAATCAGGTGAGCTTGATTGATTGTACGGTTTAACGCGCCGACGCAACGCAGGCGATGAGGCGCGCCGTAGTGGAGGGCTCCGGATTAATTTTGACCACCTGGGGATTTTTATCGTGCGCCGAAATCTCGTACACACGGGCGTTTTTGCTCTTCGCCTCCATCAGAAAAGCGGCCGCCGCGGCCCGGAAACGAACCCGCGACCTCGTGCTCAGCAGCGCAACGCCTTAGAAATCAGGTGAGCTAACGCGAGCATCAGGGTTAGGTTAGGTATGACTTTATTGATGACTGCAAATCAGCGGTTTTTACACGCCGTGATGCGGGCATAGCGTCGACCTAGGGTTTGCCGCTACTCTGCAGAGGTAACATTAAGCAGAAATTTCTAAGCGAAGCTCGCGTGTAGAAAGTTATCAAACTATGTTTTAATAAAACTCCTACAAACTTGGTTCCGGCATTGTAATGAAGCTGGTATTTACGTTAAAATGGTGGGACTATGGAGACTGAATATTTCGGGAATGTCTTAGAGGAAATAAAATAAAAAGACCCGCCTTTGTTTTGCAGGCGAGTTGTATACCATCCGCTCGCAGGTTCCGGTGCGTTCCTTCTGCGTTCCACGTTCCTCAAACAAGCAAAAATAAGGCCTCCGTTCACCAAGGTTACGCAATATTGCATTTCCACGTAAACAGAACTCGGCCAGTTCCTCTGTTATGCGCAAGTCTTTTAACAGAGAAGCTGCTTATCAAATCGTTATCTTTGGTGCCTGTAGTTAAAAACAGCAAAAAAAAAAAAAACCCGAGTGCCCACATGTGCGTTCCTAGCGGTGACCTCCTGGCAGTTAAAAACACAAGACAATACGGAGCGCTTATGTGTGTGTACCTCGCGGCGACCGCTCGGCGTTCCTGACGCTCGTTTGTCAACCGCGTGATGCTGCTCAGGCTGATTAGCCAAGATTTCTGTGCCCACCGAGCGCTTGTCAATGCGAGCCTCGCGGCAACAGCCCGGAAGTTAAAAAATTCCCCCGCACCTTCCCGAGGGGGATTGTGAGGATGCAGAAATGCGAACGTCGCGCAACGACCATGCGAGGAAGGCACCGCACAACCTTCGTACGTCGATGGGCACGTTCACCGCGCCCTTGATTTGCCCGTTGCCTCGAGTCAGCCGCCTGATGCCATGCGAAGCGTGATGAGCCGCTCTTCTTCAGATCGCGCCGGCCGAGGAGGATAACGGTAGCCAAAACTCACGCAGCCCTCCTCTTCGCAGCTTTGTGCGGTTCCCCTACGGGAAGATGACCGCGAAGCTAACCAATCCCAGGGGCATCATGGGAAAGGGACGCACGACAACCCCCGACTTGGCCATGCCGAGCGCTTGCGGATCCGCCCACGTCCTTTGCACACCTTTGTCAACCCAATAACACCCAATTGAGCCATGGTTGCGGTGTTGCGTGTGCGTTCCTCGCAGCTACCGCCCAGCAGTTAAAAAACAGAAGAAAATGGAACGCTCGTGTGTGCGTGCCTCGCGGCGACCTCCCAACGTCTCCGGCGCACGTTTTGTCAAGCCAAGCATACACACTTAGGGAAATTAGCCAAGATTGGCCAAAAAACCTTCATTGTTCGCCCTAATCCTGGCAACACTTGCTGGGAACGTGAAATTCTCGAGCGTTCGCCGTAATCGTGGTTACACCTGCTCGCAATGAGGACGCGCCATTGCGTACACATCTCCAATAGTTACAACTTTCGAAAAATGACAGCAGCCAACACTTTTTAGCAACAATGAGGGAGTAACGGTCGTTCTGGCAGCGAAGAAGAAGCAAATCGGCTGCAATCATGAACCTAAACCGTCGTGATGTTTGTGCAGGTTAGGTACAGCTTCGCTACCAAGTCTGACGAGTTTGTGCGAGCTTCCTGTGGTGTCGCGTCGGCGACGACTCTGAAGGTCGCAGAGAACGGGCGTGCAGAGGGGTTAAAGAGTCAAGCCAAAGAATCCTTAATTCAAACTGACGTCACATATGTACCCTGGGGTTATCCCTCTTGCGGTAGGACCACCGACATCGAAACCGAAACCGAAACCCCGGATACAACTTTCTTCTCTCCTTGAAGCAAAAGTTTTTTTTTAAAGTTCACTGGATGGAGCTCTTGACCGCGCAGTCGAAACAGCGCGAACACGTACCCTGGTTCCGGGTGACACCTATTGCCCTTCAACTTTACCGCACACACTCTGCTCACACGAACCCTTTTCGACTGTTCTTTTTCTTCCTTTTCTAGTCATTGTCGCCGGGCTCGTCGTCATACTCGACGTCCTCTATCCTGAGCTTGCCTTCTTAGTCAGCCTTCTCGGCGTCTCCGTCGGGCTTGTCAGCCTGTGTCTCTCCTTCCCTGTAGACGAGGAGTTGGATCGGGTAGCCGATCAACTCTGAGTGATTCCTGATATATTTGATATGTCGCTGCTTCAGGTACTCTGTCTGATCTTCCTCATAAGGATCACTGGCATCAGGAGTCAGTTCACGTACTTTTATGTGGTCATCCAACGGTTTATATGGTTCTGTCACCACACGCCGGGTATCTAGTTGAGTCTTTAATACTGGAATCGCCCGAAAGAGCTGTGATTTCTTTTACATTTTTTTTATCCCGGTTGCATGAGCCCTCAGCGCTGGGTGAACTTCTTGAACAATTTTTCTGAGTTTGTCAACTTCATTTTGCCTGCGTTCCGCAAGCCGCCTGCAGTGCTTTCGATACCATTTTCTAGTATCTTGCTTCGCTCTACATGACTGCTGCACTCATTTTCCACTTGGTTGTGGTTCAGAGGTGCGGTAACTATTTACAGCATCCGGGCTGGTCTGCTGCGAGAATCAGACGGAGAGCATAAATGGCATATATTCCCAGTAGAGATCTACCTTTTGGCAGGACATAAAATAACAGGGGTCGCTGAATATCTTAAAACTGGACAGCCGCGGTGAAACATCCTAACACCGGTATGATAGCGCCTGAGTAATTTTTAAGAAGTCGTCGTGGAGCTTCAAGTGCTATCTGCGTAGCAAAGTGATGTTGAAAAAATTCTTCAGATAAAATTGAGATAGTTGAGCCGGTCTCAACCAGAATGAAAAGTAAAGTGCCAATCGCCTTGACATAGGCGTAGAATGCTGGTCGCAATCAATTTGCGTGTTGGAGCAACTGGTTGACGACTATTTTCTTGTCGTCGTGTGGGGTCCCGATACATCACACCGGTGGCCGGGTGTGTCGTTGCGCATGAGGTTACTACGGATGCCCGGCTACAGTACGTAGCGTACGGCAAGTATTCCTGAAGTGACCTCGTTTACCATATCAACACGTTTTTCCGAAGGCTTGGCACCGTTGAAGTGAATGTGAAGTCGTGTCACAACGGCCACATGTCGGGGAACTTCGGGGGCTGGTTCTGGAGGTAGCGGTTGGAAGTTCGGGACGTGGAAATCGAAGTGGCCGAGTTCCGCGATTCCCGTCGATTTCTTGGACTATTCCTTCTTTATATGCACGATAATGGCGCAGTAAATCCTCGACTTCGGTTATGTCTTGGATGATTGAAATGGCTTTGTCAAACGTCAGAGCCAGGCCTTCTGCGAGCAGCGTTCCCTGGTGCGACCTGATGTAAGTACCACGATCAGTTGATCGACGAGTGAAGAGGTTTCTTCGGATCCAAAATTGAATTTCCAACCCAAATATTGAACTCGGCCGCTAACTCGATCGCCAATTTTGTGTCTTCGTATCGTACGCTTCGAAATTGTATGCAGTTGATCCGCTGTGATGTCTCGGCGTCGAAGTGCGGGGCAAGGATTTGGACCATGTAGTCGTATTTGTTGACGGCGTGTCCGCCCGCCGATCACGTTTACTCGATCATGTGAGCAATGCGATTTTGCATCTGCTGCTAAAAACGTCTGCAGAACTACCGCTTGCTTTTCCGGTGAGAATTTTTCGCATCCTGCTGCGATAACATGTTTCGAATGAGCGGTACCACTCGCCCCATAGAATGGCTGGCCAACCACCGACACCGACACACCGACACCGACACACCGACACACCGACAAAAATTGATGTGGCCTTGCTGCTCTGTCAGCTATGTTGCGTCTAGTCGATGAAGCAGCGCTCACGAACTACTGAACGGCAATGCGCGAGCTTTGCTTGCTCACCGCAAACACCTGTTTCAAATTCTCGGTGTTTTACAGCCTCGCTTCACCTGTATTTTTTTGTTGACCTATTTTCTGGGTCAAGGTCGACGCACGCCGATTTTGTGACTGTGATGTTAGACGCCGTCTCCTCGCCGGTGCGGTCATCCGCGTAGGCCTAACCCTCTATCGCGCTCGGCTTAACGTTTCGGCACTCACAATGTGAAAATAAAACTTGCGGCCTGTTCGGGGCTTAGACGTTATTCAATGGATGAGAAGCGCTGACTTCTCAGTTGGTTCTGGAGTCGGCTGCGCTATTGTGATGTCCCGTCGGCGATGGCCACGAAGGGGGGGATAAAACAGACGTACTCAAGGGATGAAGAGTCAAGCCTAACATTTCTTTATTCCGACTGATGTCACACATGTATTCTGGGGTTAGCCCACTGGTGGTAGAACTATCGAAACCGAAACTTCGAAAGCTCCTTTTTTTTTTAATTGGAGTGACGAGCTTAGCTCCGCAAATATACTCCCTTTAAAAACAGCTGAAAAAAAGCACTTTTATTTAACATAACAATGTTTGAAACTGTTCTAAAAGAAGATGTTGTTGTCTTTGTTAGTAACTTTTGTTCATGCTAAGAGGGTAGGAAGTTTCATGAAAATCACATTCTCGCTGTATAGCGTCGACGATGGTTGAAAAGCGAAGCTTTTGTGCGTGCAAAAAGCTAATGCCCAAGCGCCAAAGTCAAAGCCCCTGCAGCCAATGACAAAGCTTTAACGATCAAAGTGCAAACAACCTAACAGTCAAAGTACAAGCTTGGTCGATCAAGATGAAGAATGTCTTCAAGTCAAAATCCAATCACGCACCGATAAGCCCGAGATTGGAGATTTCTGTTCTATCTTTCGGCCATTACTGGTCAATTCCCTGATAGCACCAATCACAGAGAAAAACAATGTTTGTGCTCAGTGCTGCAGAGCTGAATGAATGGATCAATTATTTCGCCCCAATATTTCATTTAATTTACAAAAGACAACGCAACACACAAACCTGTTTTAGTTTAAATTATGAAATCAGTGCAAATATAAAACAAAATATACTTCACACAGAGAGAACTCAACGTACACTGCAGAGACATTCAAGAAACAACCCGACGAAGACAGAGAAGAAGCAGACTTTTTTGGGAACCCCTCCAGGAAATCTTTGTGGTCATGGGTAAGCGTTTCCCCACTTTTTTAGGGGCTCTCAGGGCGTGTGCCTTGCTGCCTTTAAACACAGACAGAATTTTGTTACTCAGCAACGTTTTTGGAATATTGATCAGTCGTTCATGATTTGTCCGAACAAAGCCGGCGTGCCTCTTTGTGCAACAGAATGGATACAGGTGATTTACGGTTACACAGAGTTGTCACATGCTTAGATGGCTGTCCTTCGTCCGTATGACCTTTTTTGTGGTTTTCCAACATGCCTAACTATGTGTGAAGCTGCTGACTTGGATTTGAATAATTCTTTCGGCTGTGCTAGTAAGCCACCATTGCAAGTACCTGCATTCTCAATTCGTTAAGGCTAGATAGAGCACAGTCCGAGGATACAATAAGAACTCAACTCAAGGGCGCCAGACTCCGTAGTTTTGGAAATACTAATTCTGGCAGTACTTCTTCTGCCTGTAGAGTAACGTAACCGCGCCATACACAAAGAAAATAATAAAATAGTACGCTAAAAACTAACACAACTAAAAGATGATTAGTTAAGCCTAAACAATGAATTCAGTAAGATTGAACTCTGCAAGCTCTAGACCCTCGTACTGACGCCTCACAAAAGACGTTGCTAGTACGTAACGTGGCCCCTTTACGGCACGCACTCCAAGCCACAGCCATCCATCCGTAAATATGTCAACGCCGTCGGAGAGACCTGTAGTCATGCTTTTCCGCTGCGCTAAAGCGGAGTCAGATGGCAATGGGGAAACATTGCTCTTTTGATTGTATAGCGCCATCTACACAGCGGTTCGAACGCAGTTTCAGAAGCCGATAAGTTTCCGTTGGCTAGCTGTGAGTTAAAATGTGGCCGGTGCATATGCCTATTTGTCAATCTGCTGGGTCCCAATTCAGCTTAACAAGACCAGACGTTCTGCTGGACCATTTGTTTCATACCTGGTCGTCGCAAAGGTGGTTAGCGCTTCATAGCAGCCATGCAAACTACAGAAATCGGACAGGATGGGCGACAGAAAACAGACAGGATGAGCGCCCGCCTCCTCCGTTTTCTGTCATTTGTGTTGCTTTTTTCAAGCGCGTACATCCTTTGTGACTACTCAATTCAGCTGCCCGGACAAAGTGATAGAATACCTGAGAACAGGGTGTAAGTAGACAGGACCGTTTTCCCTACAAGTACTTCTGGCACCACTCTTACTTAGGCACAATTCAGAGTAAAATTTCACGGCTACCCGAGAAAACGTAAATATATTGCTGAAAATACATACTTCAAATTAGGAGTACGTATTGTTGCACAATATCATACAAAAAAGAGTGCGCTGTAAACAGTATCGAACAGAGGAGAGATAATGCAAACAGAAAATATGTTCGGCGTGTCGTTTTAAACGACAGAAAAAAAAAGAAACAAAAAAGCTGCCAGATGCCCCAACAGATGGCGTGCATACTCTAGAAAATCAGAGGAGTATTTAAAGTTGCAACTGTAATTATACTCTTGTGAGCTTTGGCGCACTCCCCTCGAAATCTGCAAGGATTTGGATGCGATGTTCGGTCGGCCTGAAGAGAAGAGTAAAACTAAGCGCGTACTCTTATGGTGTGGGGAGGAGTGCAGCCCCAGTTCTATTTCTGTGCCAGTGAGTGTCAACCGGCGGATTGTCTCCCTCTCTCTAGTAGGAAGAGCAAAATTGCAATTTCATTCTTGGTCAGTGTGGAGTAAGCATGGAGATGCGCTCTTCCCATGCACACACACACCAATTCAACAGAGATGTGTTGTTTGCATACATATAGGTATACCAATAATGCAGTTGTAAAAAATTCGCACCATCATTTCCTCTGCACGTTCTAAACGTGCAAGCATATTAATTCGTCCAACGATTCCCCTCAGAGTTCAGTGCCATGATGTAAGGAAGCTTGACCAAAATAAAAAAAAAACGCCTCTCGATTGTTTTTTTTTCTGTGGCATGAAATCGTTAGCGACATGTTAGAAGTTGTCAGATCATGTATTCTTAAACGTGCGCAGGGATTTCAGCATAGCTGGCAGCAATTTAGACTCACGTTGGCACCATGCATGCCAAACATGCGTGCCTCCGCAAGACGCCAGCCGTGATGGGTCAATCTCTCGCGTCTACGAAGAAAACCCACACAGGCGGTGAGTCAGGCGGGCGATTGACTGATCCTGCAAAACTACGACGTACGCAGAATACAGGGCCGCGGTTTGAATGCAATGTACACAGTGGGTGGAGTGAAACCATCGCTTCATATAAGATGGGAAGTTGGACCAACCCTTATCATCATACTTGCTTCGACACAGTACCACGCGCGCTCGTTAATGCTTGCATACCTGTGCGTCCGCGCTACAGCATGAACACGTGAGCAAGCCGTTTATTTGTGCGTACGTGCGTGTCTGCGTACGCGTGTGGGACTAGTTTTTCTTTCGGACCAACATGGCAGCCGCGGCAGCACCGACGCCAAATCCCGGACTACGTGCACTGTGGAGCGATGCGCACGCAACTGGCCGGAGTACATTTGAGCTGTTTGCGTCTTGAACTTCGGACCACGCTTGTGTCCTTTCGCTGCTATGACGACCCTCGATTTATCTATTGTATGATGAAATGCTGCCGAGAAGTACAAGTCGGTATTTTACCTCGTGTTCATGCCTTAGTCATTCAACAAAGCATATTTGCTCCCTCATTTCGGTCCGCGTAGCGGTTCGCCCTAATGTTTTCCTGAGTTTTTGACCGTAGATTTGAAGGGCGGCTTTTATGCCCGTGTGCAAGCAGCACCAATTCGTGCACCAGTTGAATCCCTTTGTTTTGTGTCGTGCTGGTATCCTAGCCTGATGTTTTGCTAGCCGAATGTTCTGGAAGGTAAGAAGCACGGTCGTGCGAATAGTGGCAGCGCTATCCTGCACTCTTAGCTCGGTGGCTAAGATTCGCGTGGCTGCCGTGCACGGGCTGTGGCTACCTGCATCGCTGTAAAAAACTGTGATCAATAGGTTGAGTAACATGCGCGCGTGTTGCGTGTGGCAGTCACCTAAATTAGAATAATTTTCATGACTGCCGTGCGTACAGCATCAGAGTGATATGCTGTCCACACAGGATTTTTGCGATTCGATTGAGAGCACAATGGACGGAAACCGGACTTTTCGGAGTGCACTCCCCACACTGTTAAGGGCAACTACATACGTCTACTGCGAAGAGTGATGTTAGAAACCTCACTCAGAGGTACAGCAAACAGGTATTGTGGGCGACACAGAGGAGCGCAAAAACGTATACACATGCCGCCGGCGGTGGCGATGGCTGCAGGCGGGGAAGTCGCCGTCGCAGGCTTTTCCCCGGCCAGAAACGAACCCACAAGCGAGCTGCAGGGACTAGTGACGACGACAGAGGGCACTGGCGGCTTTATATTAATTTTTTCCGGTGTCGCGGCCGCCCACACTATCTGTTTGCTGACGCAGTGAGCTCCGTCTTTCGCGTCGCTTGCCGCAGTTGCTGCAAGTGGTTACCCCTTTAATGTTCGTCCGTTCTGATCATCCAACAAAGAGCCTATATGGTGTCATCAAATGATGATCAGTAGCGTATATGCAACAGAAGAGTACTAGATAAAAAAGAAAACAGTGGGCATGCGACCCGTGGTTGCTGACGGCCGCTGTTGGTCGATCAACTCAATTCACCCAGTGAGCGGTGAGGGGAGGGAGTTGAGGAGGGGGGGGGGGGGGGGCGGTATAACTGCTATCGGATTCCGCCATCGCCTTCATGCGTGTTTCTTTTTTTCATTACATTACGTGTTACGATGCACTGTAAAGTATAACGGGATGCTGGGGTGTAGTGCTTTTGTCTGCAGCAACAGAAGAGAGTCTGAAAAAAACCTTTTTTTCGTTTCCGAGAGGCAAGGTAGATGCGATTCGATCAGCGATATGGATACGCAGGATTCGACGGTAGTACAGCCGCCCATCACGGGAGCGTCGCCCGTTCCGTCGATCAACGCCGTATGATGGGGCGATACGACAAACTCGGCGAGAGTAGACGCATGCGAAGGCCGCTGCTGCCGTCGTCTGCTAGGCTGTTGCAAGAGCAGACAGCCACCCCGTACTGCTGTTATCAATCGCTTTCACTTGCGCTCTTCTTACCGTTAACGGCTGGTTGGGGCGCAGTTTGACCAGCGAATTAAAAAAATCGGGGGTAACCGTCTGCTCTTGGAGCAGCTTAGCAGAAGGTGGCAGCAACGGCCTTAACGCGCATGCGGCTACTATCGCCGGATTTGTCGTATCGCTCAATCATACGGCGCTGATCGACCGAACGGTCGACGCTCCCTTGATATTGGCAAAAAATTGGGGGGTGTTACATATGTGTCACCGAAGGAGATAGCACACTGCGTGAGGGCACTATAATTGTTACTTTTTTATTCATATCGCTTTGGGCCGCGACTGCGCTCGTGACGAAACCGGACAGTTGAAGCGTTTGAAGGCGCAACCATTACGTGGTGTTCCACTAGGTCGGTTACGAAGCTTACGCCAGTTTTAGTCGAGGCGCATTAAAGAACTTCGCACCCATTTTATTTGTTTTATATGCTTCCTTCGAGCACTGTCCTGTGTTTGTATTCTGGACCTACCAGTACTTGCCAAGAATAACGCAAACGCAATAAGTTGCGACGAGTATACTTCTTCAATCGGAACTTTTGAAAGTAACGACGCTAAACTTCGAGAGAGGCATGATGAAAGGGGCTAGGCATTCTAAAGTCGACATAGCACATGCCCCTTAATAATGGAAATGGTTATAGGCAATTCTCTCTAAGAACAATTTTACAAATAGCGCGCTATGAAAACCAGAATACCAAATTCACCTTTGCCGCTATGCTCATGGAAACATTGTGTACAGTGGTGATCTCGCTAAGCGTGAACACGGTAGCGCGTGACTGCCGGTACTATCAGAGCAGCCTACCGTGCCCAGCGCGAACCATCACGCATGCGCTGTGCGTGCCGTGCAATATTTTGCTTTCAGCGCGCGCATCGCGTCATCTGAGCGTCTGCTCGTCGTCTGCTATGCTGCGTCTCGTCTGGTAATGGTACCTTGCTTTCATCCGCGAATCGTGGATTCTCGCATGAAAACGCCCAAATATAAAAATGCGAAGGATGATAGTTTTCTCCCGTGTATTGAATGACGGTCGTAGCGCCTGCGCCACCTTTGAGTGACCAGATTCGAAGCCTTTAATTGCGAGCTTCTATGTGCATTTAAAAGACTCTTTGTAAGCGCTTCCAAAAATAAAGTGCTGTTTAAATCTGCGTGATCTTTTGATTGTGTCTGTTTGAAACAAGTGGGCGAGTTACGGTGATGTGCCGAAACCATTGTATTTGAGCTAAAGAACGAATTAACGCTCACACAGAAACATTTTTCTTATGTATTCTAGTTTCCACTCATTCATACAATGGCTAATAGCTCCACCGCTACATGCGCGATAAACATAGCAGACGACGCTCCGATGACGCTGTGCGCGCGCTAAAAGCAGTCTCGCTCGGCACGCACAGCGCATGCCTGATGGTTCGCGCTGGGCACGGTAGGCTGCTCTGATAGTACCGGCAGCCACGCGCTCCCGTGTTCACCCTTAGCGAGATCGCCACTGTACAACCTAATATAACATGAATACGCTTGACAAATTAGCTATGCCCCGGAAACGAGCCGTGTGTACGCGAATGGGAAAGGCAAGAGCATCCCACCCACCCCTGGCCCCCGCACTTCAACTTTCGTTATTGCTTTGCTACGGGGCGTTATATACTTTCCATCGATTGATTGATTGATTGTAGGGTTTAACGCGCCGACGCAACGCAGGCGATGAGGCGCGCCGTAGTGGAGGGCTCCGGATTAATTTTGACCACCTGGGGATCTTTATCGTGCGCCGAAATGTCGCACACACGGGCGTTTTTGCTTTTCGCCTCCATCAGAAAAGCGGCCGCCGCGGCCGGGAATCGAAACCACGACCTCATGCTCAGCAGCGCAACGCCTTGGCCACTGAGCCACACCGTGGCGGGTCTGTGATTATTTGTCGTATATACCATAAATGTGCCATGAATGACTGTGGATAAAAAAAGTCCTAATCAAGAGAACTGTGACACTTTTATGGTGAGGCTTCCCAGTTAAACTCTCAAGTAATAAAAAGAAGCCTCGTCACTCGCTACACAGGTAAAAAAACAGTGCTTTGTTCAGTGCAAAGCTGCAAGTGTCCCACTTGTAAGGATGAGAAGTTCCTTACAGAAAACCCGAGGTGAGAGCAACATAATGGAAAAAAACCTTTTTTGTTGAGCATTTAGTGGTGTGACGCGAACACCATTCTATTCAAGAAATCTCCGCTCAAATCATGGTTGCCCGCATTAAGATGAGGATCTTGCAACTGTACGTGGCAAAACAAGGTCTAAAACCCAGCCCACCCTTTGTTTTTAGATGAGACGTATCTCTTGCTCTGAGGCATGTCCCTTCATCGGCGACGTTGTCCGGCGTCCGCACGCCAGCTGCGCATGCGCGACTCTACTCCTGTCTTCTCTCCGACAGCTGTGCGCGCAACGCTCTCACTCCGCCTCATTATCATAAACAACAGCTGTGTGCGCGCGCTTCGCTCCGCTCCGCTCCCGTCGCGCAATCGGGCGCATGCGCGACTCTCCTCCATTGTCTCCTCTCCTTGAGGCGCTGTGAATATAAAACGGGTATCGCGCTGCGGTGGTTCAGTCAGCGCTCGCTCTCGTTCGACTTCACGTCACTTTGCTTAAAGACTGCGTGCTTGACTTGATTCTTCCGATGAAGACGTTATGGAAGCGATGGTCCCTTCATGAAAAGTAAAATTACGCCCATCTTCCCGCCTATGAGAATACCCGCATGTGATGGAATGCATCATACGCGTTCACAACACGTTTCACCCGATTTAGAGAACAAACCCAGTGAAAACGCCAATTGAACCCCCCGATGCGTCGCATCACACCAAGGTTCCCTCGCGGGAAGATGGGCGTAATTTTGTAAACCAAGGCGGCTTTTGAGGCCTCCACGAACTATGCAGATATTATAGACAAGGCGACTGATACAAAGCCGATCGTATCCTCATGAAGAAGCGGAAGAGGTAGCTGTATTCCATTTGCGTCGCGCTATTTGTAGAGCGCACGTGCTGGTTATTTCCTGGTCTTTTCTGGAGCTACTGGAAGACCATGTGCCTTTATTGACTCTCACTCAGTCCTGTACAACCATTGTGACGAAACTGTTTGGACAAGGGACAGCAACCCGACCACAACGCTGGATAAGTAAACACTCCTGGGAATGGTTGGAAAGGTCGAGTCGCAGCAAGGGGCTGATACTGACTGCGACCGATTTGAAGTGTGAATGCGCGCGTTTACGGTTCCACCATCTACACAACGGCAATAGTCAGTTCTTCGGTATAGTGACACGGCAAACGCAGTTTGGCTCAACGCGCAGCAGAAATAATTACGAAGAATTCGCAAAATGCTCAATCTGTGTCGTGTACTGTAGCGCTAAACTTTCCAATAGGGTGAATACAGATGACAAATATTATCACTGGCTTGAAATAAATGAATCGTCGCATCGTGATGTGTCCCAGGCTGAAAACCAATGACCACAGCTTTCCCCATCTCTACATAGATGTCTTCGGCTGTAAATGCAGTACGTCCTGAACACGGTTGCAGAATTCCAAGTAAACCTTTTGCCAAAAAAACGTATTAGGCACTCAGGCATTGCCGCTAAATTATGTTGAGCTCAGAAATAGCCTGGGGGATTCTTCGCGATGTTTCGACTATCCCCGTCTCTGCAGTTACACATTCCCGTGCGTTAGTGGTGTCTCACCAGTAAAAAGCAGTGTGATGTTTGGTGGAGTGATCGATTGTTCATTCCTAATTTCCCACGTCACCCAGCCCGGCCCCAGCCTCAGGATACAACTTCGGGTAAGTGTAAAAGTAACTTGTTCGACATTGTTCTCCGGTACAAAAGTAATTACAACGCAAGAAAAAGAGTCTGCCCTAATCCGTCGCGATATTTCTACATTCAGAGAATTTACCTGGTATGGTCCTGTGGTCGGTGGGTTATAAGCTTCCCGCAACTGAAAGTGGAACAGGCAGGTGCGCGAGTTATTATTGGCAAGTTGTACGCGCGTTTAATGCGAGTAATTACTCTCCTGAAGGTGTGGCACTGGCGGCACTTCTTAGATGTAGCAATTCTCTTCATTCGGTCCAAGAAACAGTTACAACGCTGTTTTATTTGATGAAAACTCGATGACAATATTTCATTTGTACAGGAACCGTCCAGCCTCACGTTAGTAGTTTAACCTCCGTAGGAGCCGAATTTGTGCGAATCATCACATTGTTGTCACCCCATTTGTGTCCGCAAAATGTCTCGGAAACGCTATCATAATTATAGTGGGTAGTGGGAAAAAATGAAATTTCTCGCAAACATTATCAGAATTCATGTTTGCACTGGGGAATACCTAATACCGTTTTGAGTAACACTTAAGTCAGCAGTTTCTAAAATGGTGGCATCAGAGGCCGGTGTTCTAAGAAAGGATGTGCTTCTAAAATACCTAGCCTGGAGGCAATGGTTGGAGAAGGGGCGATTACCCCGAACAAAGTTGGTCAGTTCGTCGGTCGGCCGCCGCAGGCTGGGTGGCTGGCTGACATGCTCGGCGATCAGTAATGCCTTCACTTGGCTGGTCCATCATTCCCTGTATAAGATTGGGATGCAAAGTACCGCCCGTTGTCCTATAAACGTTTGCCTCTTTAATTGATATTTTTTAGGAAGTAAAGTGCAGAATTCTCTGTTGGGTGGCTCGTCTTTCATGCGACTAGTGGGCACTGTGATTCCTGCAGGGGAGGTGGGGCCAGCCAGTGAAACGCAGGACAAGATAGAGCATTCATTATCAACAAACATTATGAACCAACCTGCGCTATACTTTATGAAACCACTTGCAGAGCACTTTACCGTGCTCTGGCTATTCATTCAATTCTTTGTGACAGGCGGGGCAATGCTTTTAAGCACGTGTGTTCGAATGCCACGTCTGGTCTGTACAAACAAAGCGTTGTTTCCGCTGTTCGGTAAACTAGAATCACTTTTTTCCAGTGGAGGGGAGTATCGCCGACGGTAAGCCTTTTCGTTCACTACAGTAGTTTTTTTTCCTGCGACCACATGAAACAAGTGACGGCAGCTATACAATTTGAATATTCTTGGTAGAAGTTTGATAAAGCAGTGCAGAAGAGTAACGTTTTATTGCTAACAAATGTGATTCACAAATTCACTTTCTGTTAATGGCGTTGCGAAATTAGTGCTTTAGAGGTGGGTAATTTCTGCTGGAGGGCTCTCGGTGTAAAGATAATTTGCGCAATCTGTCATTAATAATTTACGACTAACTTACAGAACACTCAGTCACCGCCTGTTTTTGTAGTGGAGGTCACTGCTACGCAAGCTTTCAAAGCATCTCGAAAGCTGGGCACACTAAAAAAAATATATTGTTGGCCAATGGTTCCGCAGTTAAATAAACACGATTGTTGAAAATGCTCACAGTTCTTCATTTAACCCTGTATTCATTCGAAACTCTCTCATCAAACAGTAGTTGTAGCCATTCCTTCATCATGCGAAAATCGTTAGGGATTGCCAAAACCCAAAAAACGCCCGTGTGTACGAGATTTCGCCGCTCGTTAAAATCCCCAGTTGGTCAAAATAATTCGGAGCCCTGCAGTACGGCGCGCGTCATCGTTTGCTTTGTGTGCGCGCGTTAAACCCTGCAATCAATCAATCAATCAATCAATCAATCAATCAATCAATCAATCAATCAATCAATCAATCAATCAATCAATCAATCAATCAATCAATCAATCAATCAATCAATCAATCAATCAATCAATCAATCAATCAATCTAATAAGTCGATCAATCAATCGATCAATCAATCCAGAGCCGACACCCAGGCGAGCTGTTTTATTGGAAACATCCTCACAGTATAGTCCTTGTCAGTAAGTTTTGACGCCCATAGATATACATACTAAGCAACTTCACTGGCCGCTGTGCTCATACAACGTGACGGAATGATGGGCAAGAAATTGCGGGTGGGACATTGTTGCGCTATTCATGGAGTGACGCTCTTTTCGACTTCTCTCTTAACCCCAGAATGGTCACGGAGGCTAAGGTTATAAGGGTAGCGTCCTGGGCACGTTGGTACTCCATTGTTAAATAAAATGATTGCGCTAAAAAGGGCGGCACGGACGCCGTGTGTGTCTGTCCTCACTCCGTCCGTGTGCCCCTTTTTAGAGCAATCATTTTATTTAAGGTTACAAGTTGACGCCATTACAACACTCAAAGCAGACTCTCTGATTGCAACCGTACGTCCGGTTTGTTAATAGTCGAGTCTTACCAGCTTGTTTTAAACGATGTACCGGCAAAAGGTACCAAAGGCAAGAAGTCGTGCAACGGGCTCGTATTTGTTGGTAAGGCTTTCAAGCAGTGCACACTGAATAATTCCTCAATAAGGGTTAAGCATAATGACGAATTTGTCTATCTGTGACCTATACCACTGTATCCTGTCGTGTCAAAAATTCCCCGTGATATTCCAAGCCTAACACCTCTCGATGAATATTAACATCGTGTTAAATTTGATAGCTAGTCCATAGTACGCAGTTGGTGGTTGTGGACAAGATTGACTGATTTATGTTTGAATGCGCCAAAGCAACGCAATCGATGAGGCCAGCCGTAGTGGACGGCTCTGGATAATTTTGACCAACCCGGCGATTTTTAAGCTGCACCGAGATGTCGTACAGACTGGTGTATTTCCTTTTCGCCTCCATCTGAAAGTTGCCTCCGCGGGCAGGAATTGAACACGCGTCCAGCTGCTCATCAGCATAACGACTTAGCTACTGAGCCAACGCAGCGGGTGATTTGCGGGCAATCAAATGAACAGAAGAAAAGCCGGCAACGTATTCTTGAGACCACCGCATTTTTTTGCCCCCAATACTTTTTCTCGGAAACTGTAATATCGCCTGGCACGTACTATCGGTCACCAAAAAAAAAAAGCATCACTGAGTTAACTGCAATTTATCGGTTGGTCTGAGTGAGATAATCAAACGAAGCAAGAGTCTCGTATATGATCGCCCAGCCGTGTTTCTTAGCAGTTGCGTTGTGCGTGGTGTGACGTCCCAAATAATCGGTGGGAACTGTCTGCGCGGAGTCGGCACTACTGCATCTATTTTCTTCGTTATCTCCTCTAAACATTGTTTTAAACCTGCATTACTGTTACCGGGACGAAGTAGTCACTTTATGAACCATGCTTGCCCCCTGTTTTCACTACCGCTGTGCCTCCGCTGCCACCCCTGAAGCAATCTGCTTTCTTCGGATTGCTTTTTCTTTTTGAACCCATGACAAAAAAGTGAAGTGGCTCGCATCGCAGTAACGGCAGTGGAAACAGTCGTTTCATTTTTAGCGCACCTGCAGGACGTTTCACGAATATATCTTGTTTAGGCAACGTAATTTATTTTTAGGTTAGCGCTGAAAGAACGATGAGAAAAAAAACACAACCATCTCCACTCTCGAATTAAAGAATCCGCCATTTTTGCGCTTTTAATGCTGTCATTTAATATTCCTGTTTCGGTCGTAACGAGGCCCGCACGTTTCTTTTTCTGTGCAGAGCAATCATTAGTTGCGTACGGTAAGTCAAAATAGGTTTTGCTTTTCTAGAGATAAAAAAAGAAGATACTATGGTCTTATAACTAGTGTCGGTGTTTAGCTAATATTTGGAAATATTTATCTGCAGACCCTGACGCACAAGAGTAAGATAAACGCCTTTATTTTGTTCGTTTTCCCTTCACACTTTTTACGTTACTCTGTGAACTGTATACTCTCTTATCAAGAAACAAAATGGCTCCGCGAAACTTGGGCGGCTATTACGATTTATATATTGTATGTTCGGTTGAGCCACGGGCGTCACTCAAAAGGTTTTGTCTGTGCACAATAGGCTTTAATTTTTTTCATACTTCGATAGTCAGTCGGCGAGCATTAGTATTACGACAGCAGTATTCATAAAACTAAAAAAACTAAAAAAATGACAACACAGTGATTGCAGCGAAGCAGGTTCTAATAATGTTTATTTGTTTTGTGGCCAAGTGGCTAGGTGGCCCAGTGGTAGGGTGGCCGGTTGTGTTTGTTGTTGTTTGTAAACTTTATTGACACACACACACACACACACACACACACACACACACACACACACACACACACACACATGGACACACCCACACATGCACACACACACACACACACACACACACACGCACGCACGCACGCACACGCACGCGCACACACACACACAAAAGACCCCCAAAGTCTGCAGTACTGGAAGGGAAAATAATCATCTATACAGACCGGAGGACCATTAATGCGCTGAATTCGCGATTTCAATTCCCGGGGATTCTATAACCACGTTTCTTTCCTGAGGTTTCGAAGTTTTTTGGTGCGACGGATGGAGAAAGTTCGGGCTAAACAGCGCTGCGGCTAAAAAGGTGCATGTGTGGTCTCGCTGAAGCGCAGTCATTTTTGGAAGACGTTTGCACCAGACCCAACGTGTACGGAGCAGTCGTTATAGGTACATTCTGTTGTAGTTACTCGGTTAGCTTTTGTGTCTACATCGCGTAAAGTCCATGCCGGTAAGAATTATCAGCCCCAGTATTCCAGCGTTGTGGGCTTCTATCCTGCCTAGACGCCATTACCTGCACATTCAAAGAGCGGCAATAAGGCTGTATGCGAAGACGAATTTCCACGAAGTGTACATTTGCTGCGGTCTCAGCACACCTTTACGGCACAAAGAAGCATATTTACCGTTCTACTGTATACCAACCGCACCACTGGCACCAATGCGGAAAAGAAATTATGCGCCACGAACAATCTGCTGCCCTCTTGTTGTTCGGGTTTTCTCGCCACTTCCATTGCAAAAATAAACAAAATTTTATTTATCGTGTTGTTGTAAGCCATCGGCCAAAAGAGTAATTTTTTTCCCGCGCAACGTACTTACGATTGTATATCCTGTAAAAATATTGTAACCTTGCACCATAGCAGATGAGAAGAACCACGAAGAGGGTGAACAATCTATTTACAGTATGTACATGGCGGCGGTGATGCAGCCAGCCCAGGGTCCGCCTGCACGTTCTTCGGAGTCATCGTTGTCGCTAGTGCTTTGTAATTTCGCTGAGGGGTGTTGACCAGCGCTATATCCCGCGACAATATTTTTCAGCTTAAACTCAAAAGAGTAACCGTACCGGGTTCTCTGGGCACTTCAGTCGTTACAGGCAAAAGTGTGGGAAAGGGAAAAGTTTTGTTTTCTGTGCAAACTTTAAAAAAATAACGTCTATGCAAAGTACACCTGGATGGCATGAGGAAATATATGGAAAAATGTCAAATTCCTGCTGCAGTTTTCCTCGCAAAAGTCTCGTCCTTCTCAGAGATGTGAGTTGCGTATCTCTAATATAAGGTCTTCCAGTAACCACTCTGGCTGGTACTGCTACACTTGTTGAGGCAAAACGTTTCGCTACTGTTGAGGTGATGACCACTCGGTAGAGTTACAACAGGCACGGTGTCTTATTTGGATGGTTGGGGGTACTTTGAAAAAAGCACGAAAGGTGCGGTCGTCAAGGAGCCCAAATGAGATTGAGTTATTCAAAGTTGCCTGTTTTTCAGAGGCACCGGTTGTTCATCTCCTTCCGTGTTCATCGCGTGCTGCTGTTGCGTCGCGCTGTTGTCTGTTTTGTTGACGGTCGGATTCCTGACCATGGCGTCAACGGGTAAGTATACATAGATAGATATATAGATAGATATATGGAGTGATATATGGATAGATATACGGATAGATAGATAGGTAGATAGATAGAAATGGTATTGCGTGGGATGGGGGCGAATAAGGCGGAGAACAACATCGAGATTAGGAAGGGGGGGCGATTTTTTTTTTTTGGCGGTGGATTTTTTTTTGGAATAAAACCGCTTCTCTCCTTGCGCCATTCTGCGGAGCCGCGTGGGCGCGTACCTCGGCAAGTGTAACTTGCAAAATCACTTAGGCAGTGGTGGTGGAGTAGGCCGGGGTGCTGAGGACGCTTTGCTGATGATTTACCTCGCGCAAGTGCTTAAAAAATAAGTCCAGCTGAGCCTTTTTAGGGGGGGGGGGGGCTGAGGGCAGTGGGACCGCCACTGGACTGGGATGGTGGGGAAGATTCAGCGGCGTTGCCAGGCAGCCGCTCTTGGCGTTTCGCCGCAACAGCCATCCACTCTCCGGTTTAAATGTGTGGTTAGGTAGTGTTCTGGGGGCACTCCACACAGAATGTGGTCCTGAGCAGGGCAATAACGCAGTGGGGACAGAGTGGGACAGAACTCTCGGTGTGTCTTGGCATAGATGGAACAGAGTGGGCGTGGCTTGTGTACATGTTTGTGCCTACCGAATGACTACTTCCGCTCGACGGGTAAGCCTGTAGTGGAGTGGAGATGATAGCACGGCTGTTTCTATGCGACAAATTTCTGTTGCTTTTACCCCTTTGCACAGGTAAATCTAATTTGATTTTAGGCATACCCTAACTATTCGGTTCTCATACGATATAACCATCGGCGCTAGAGTGACGAGCCTTGCATCCACGTGTAAAAAATACACGGGCACGCACAAGCACGCACAGCCTTAACTGTGTCAGAGCGCAAGAAGTTTTCGCCTACAACATTCCTGGGATCGTTATGTAGCACGCCTGCGAGGTAATAGCTCTTTGAAAGTCGGTTTTAACGCGCCGTAGACACACGTGGGGCATAAACGCGCCATAGTGAAGTGCTCGGGGTTACCTACGACCACTTCGGTATACTTAACGTAGGCCCAAATCTCGACACAAGGATGTTTTTATTTCACGCCTCCATCGGAAAACCAGCCACCGCGGCCAGGAGAGAAGCGGCGTCCTTCGACTGAGCATCGCATCGCTTTAGACACTGAGCTGCCGCGGCGGCTGTGTGAGGTAATAGCGAATACTTACCGGAAGACACCGAATGCTCTAAACATTAATGTAGGCAAAGGCGCGTGCCTAATTATGTCTGTTTTTTGTAATGAGAGTAGCGGTATTAGGTTACACCAAACCCTTGGTGAAATGCTAAGTTTGTGAGTAGCGCGTACGCAGACCACTTCTGAAACCGCAAGATTGCTCAACCCTGTTCGAGTGTACATGTGGGTTGCTGTTGTTTTTTATGGCTGGGGGAGCCAATCCGTGCAAACGTCTTTATGCCAGAATTACACTCCTCCGTTACATCATGGGCGGAAAAAAGAGGACTTGTGTTGAGCGCAAACCTTTCAATAACGTCATTACTAATGAGGTATCGGCTGTAGAATGCGCAAGGGCAGCAGCGTGTGCAGATTTAACACAGTCTCCTGAATAAGAAGTAATTACACAATATATAGTGGCTAGCTGTTGCACCTTAAGAAATTTATTGAAATGTATACGTTGACGGCAAGTGGAGGAGGGAGATTATGGGGGTATATTATGGAAGTAAATTATTATCATTTATTACTGTATTATTAATTATTATATAGTGATTATTAATTAGTTACATGTAAAATTATTATTATTACTATTATTATTATGGTACCACGGCAACACTCGTGACAGTCAGAGTAACTCCAACGACATGGGACACGAGACGCGTATGTTATGAGCTAGAGGGTCTTTAAATTGCGACCACTATAAGATGTATAATTTGGGCAAATATAATCCAAAATTTGCTAGTTATGTAGATCCTGCAGCTGAGCCATGCGGCAGTGGTAGATCACTGGTCTTCGTGGCACTTTTCTTATTTGAGGGAAAACGAGAATTCAAGATTTTGGCAGCCGTAATGTTGCCTCGTTAGAGTACATTCAACCGCCAACATGAAATATCCGCGGTGCAGAGCTGAGTGCAGTAGGGATGCGTAACACCTTTTTTTTGTTTTAGTTCAGAGAAAGAAAAACACGTTTTTCGCAGAGCGGGGTTTTACTAGGCCGAGACTTTTCGTCCGTCTCCTCTACATATTGCGGCACGCAGGAGTAGTGTCATGTTTCGAGCCCCAACGATAGAGGGCGCCACAGACTCCAAGGTAACGGTTTCTCTATCTCACTCAGTTGAAGGGAGCCTCGCGCTGTTGACATTTAGAAGTCGAATTCTTCGGGCGAGTAATGAAATTCGCACCTAATTGACGCTGTGCTGTCGCTTGACGGGCTCGTTTGCATCTCACCCGACAAAAGGTCACCATAGCTCCGCTTGTCATAGAATGTGGAAGTTTTCCCATGGTTTTCGGAAATGGTTTAATATTTTGGGGCTACTTCAATTTTTATAGTTTCAAAGTACCCTGATGACACTTTAGGCTATTTGGTAAAGGCCACTTTCCCGCAGTGAGAAAAAAGGCAGCTTAAGCTAACATAAGACTTTCTCCTAAACTTCTTAACAATCGTCAATTTTTCCTTAAGGAAGCGGCATTTCAAGCGTCCTAATGATGGCCATAAAAATTTAACTGATAATTTCCCATGAAGTTTATTGCCGTAGATGCAGGTTGTGTATTGGTACCGTTGAAAACAAGGAAAGTATTTTTACGCATTCCTTGGACTCGCGCGTTTTTTTCTTCACGAAGCCCTTCAGTTTTATTTTGGCACTATGGTAACTTGTAACGCACGCAAGTTTATCGATAACACGTTACACGAAGTAATCGCTTTTTAATATTAGCAAATGTGGTTCCATGATCCAGCTGAGCCCATTTTATCAACAGCATCCCACAATGCGAAAAAATTGAAAACAGGATGAATTCCCAGTAATAGAAAAATGAAAAAAAAATCTTGAGAAATGTTTTTCAATAAAAACGTTCATCGCAAATCTCTGTTTCTATAAAAAATAGTTGGGACGTTGGTAGCTAATGAATATGGGTCGCACGATGCCAATATCATCATAATAGCTTCCTCGGTTCTTCGCATCTGCGGGACCAGAAACAAAAAATAGAAGCATTGTCTTGCTCGCGGTGCACACTGATTGTGGGTTATCGAATTCATCAGGAGAAACTAGCTTGCTAGACTGAGATACTAATGGGGTTACTCAAATTAAATGTTCGAGAAGTGATCGTATCTATTAAAGTGTGGCAGAGCGCGGGGATTCGGACGCGTCTCGGTCGTTCAATATATATATATATATAGGGAAACACTTGAACTTTTGAAGATGGTAGAGAAAACAAGAAAAGAAAACTTTGAACAAGGTAAAAGCACGATTGTTGCCAACGTTTCAGCATAGAGACTTGCCCTGACGAAAGCAAGTCTCTTGCTGAACCGTTGGCAACAATCGTGCTTTTACCTTGTTCAAAGTTTTCATTCTTTTGTATTATATATATATAATATATATTATATATATATATATATATAGATATATATAGAATTATTTTATATATAAGGGTTGGCAGTCAAGAAAACCTCGGAAAGCGAAGGGGAGGTTGTGGTGGGTCATAGAAAGAGATGAAGAATTTTTGAGTCGAAAAGAAAGTGGTGAAAAATGCCCGCCGGGTGGGATCCGAACCCACGACCTCCAGAATTACCGGTCTGGTGCGATAACCACTACGCTACCGGCGGGGCTGTTTCCCCAGCACTTTCTCGGGTATTTATATTAAGGTATTTTTGTTTCTGCATTGGGGGTGGTAGTCAGCGCCACTCGGACAACTCGGGGTGAAGGGGACTTCTTTTTAACCCCTGGGCCGTGACTCAAGTGTCTACGACATGTCGAGAGTGGTCGACCAGCGTTGAACCCTCTTAAGCTCCCTTTGGCCACCAAGACTGCCAGCAGGCAGAACAGAGGCCCTCGCTAAGCATGTAGCGAAATCAGAAAAAATGGGAAATGAGGGGCTGCCGAATGTGGTGAAATAAGACAGAAAATAAGGGTTGGCGTCAAGAAAACTCGGAAAGGCAAAGGGGAGGATGTGTAGGGTTAAAAAGAGATGAAGAATATTTTTGAGTCGAAAAGAAAGTGGAGAGAAAAAAAAAAAAAAAAAAAATGCCGCGCGGTGGGATCCGAACATACACGACCTCCAGAATACGCAGGTCTGGTGCGATAACCACTACGCTACCCGCGGGGCTGTTTCCA